>CM077079.1:80185916-80397566 GCA_039513925.1 Platanthera zijinensis
GCCTCAATTTTTCACTAAGAGGAAAAGAGGTCTAGAAGCTTTATTCCACATCAATAAATGTGAGAATGAGACTTTGTCCCACTTTATCGAATGTTTCCAAAGAGAGATCTCGGAAGTGAAGAACGTTGATCCAGAATTCTACAAAGTTGCGTTGATGGTTGGTTTACAAGAAGGACCACTCAAGTTCAAAGCCTGCCTCCGACAGCAAAGACATACCCAGAGATGATTAGTCTCGCCAATTAATATATTCACATTGAAGAGAGTAATCCCATTTCAATCTCCAGGCTTGTAGCATAGAAAGATTCTTCTTCTTCTTACAAGCATCCTCCAAAGTCTCCTCGGAAGGATTTCCAACCGCGAGCAAGAAATGGAAGAATTGGCCAACGTCATCAACACTTCTTCCCAAGCAAGGATCACTTCCAAAGTAAAAAACTGCGATTGCCAGTCCCTTCCGCTTATCCAGCACAAGCTCCGTAAGCAGCTTCAGTTTACCGGCAGTAGGGGAATAACTCCCCAAAACCTGAACTGAGTAGAGCCATGCAAGAAGTAATCCGAGTCAAGAAAGGCGAGACTAATTACGAGCCAACAGACCAAAGATCCAAAGACTCTGACCAGTACTGTGAACATCACAAAGGAAAGGGTCATGCGATAGAAGATTGCAGAGCCCTTCAACAACTGGTGGAAAAAATGCTGAAGTGGGGCAAATGTCAACATTTGCACCAGAAGGATAACCCATCTCATCCATAAATCTCAAAAGGCAAAAGGAGGCAGGCGACTTTATTGCCGCAAAGTCCCCACGACTCCTCACAACCATGGCCGGTTGCTTTTACTTTTCATTTTTCAAACATTTTTTCTCTGGAAACACTTTCTAAGTTCTTTTTCATTCATTTCAATAAATATTTTCGTCAGAGATCCCATACTGACAAATTTCCCTTTTTGGAGTGCCTCCTCATCTATTTTCTCATCTCCGAAGGGATCGCTGAACCACTGAGATATCGCCGGGTCTTTTGTTCCCTCCATAGATTGTTCTCGGGAGTAAGACCACAATGACCACATATAGTGGGGAGTGTTCGCGTATGTGCAGTAGGTGCCGCTCAATCTATGATGGTGGACTTCGGGCTTCGGATCCTAGACGGTATCTAACACACAATGTGTATCAAGGGAGGTCCCAATGGGTTAGCTCTGCTGTGCTTCGCTAATGATACATTACAGTTACGATGATCTTTGCTTGACAAGAAATGACGATCAAGTGTAGCCTTGTCTCTTCGATCATTTCATGATTGTAATAATCGAATACTCTATGGTACTCTCAATTCGTGCCTTTGCGGGGGCCCATAACTCCGTTGATCACTCCACAGACAAGCAATAGGCCACTTGGTGCATCTAATCTAATTGATCAGCGATGTTTGTAACTCGAGGCATTAGAGCAGTGTATCTATCGTTTCCTTCTCAAGATTATGTGCATGTTTCTCTTTTGTGCCCTTCTAAGGGAATACAGCTAGTCCACTCTAGGTAGGACTACAGCTTAGATGATTTTTCTTAGGCAAGCGATGCTTAAGGCCCCCGGGGAACACCTGCGGCAGCATTCGTCCTTTTTTGGGTCATCTTCAGGTGTAGCCCTCCTTTTTCATTCTGCCTTCTTACAGGTTAACATGTTAAGTCCAACCTATCAAAAGGATTTGCAACATCTTTTTGCTTATACTCGCTTTATATACTCAGCTTGCATGAAGCTCTATCAGATGATGGTTAACAAGCTCTCTGTTGCTCTTATTGGATGTTTCTGGCACCAACTGATAGTCAGAGAATCTGGTTCTCTTTGATTGGCAAACAATTCAACTGAAGTCCAGTCAGTTCTTTCATCTTATTGATTTTGATTTCATATTGGGATATCATATTTGACCAAGCAAGAAGCATATTGCCGTGGTTTGATCTCTATTTGATTTTGCTTACTCAGCATCAGGATTTCATGGATGTTCCTTTTGCAGTCTAATCATATCTAACTTATCGTAATTGCTTTTAGTAGAAGATTTATCCATAAACTCCTCAGGTACTCGAGTTACTTTTCTTTCATATCTGCTACTCACTCTTCTTTTGCAGAGATTAACAGATATTTACAAGTTCCCTTCAGGTACTTACAACTTAGTTTTCTTTCATATCTGCTACTCACTCTTATTTTACAGAGGTTAGCAGATATTTGCAAGTTCCCTTCAAGTACTTGCAGCTTAGTTTTACTTTCATATCTGCTGCTTACTCTTCTTTTATAGAGATTAGCAGATATTTGCAAGTTCCCTTCAGGTACTCGCAACTTACTCTTCTTTTATATCTGCTACTCGCTCTTCTTTTGCAGAGATTAGCACTGAATATTTTGTAAGTTCCTTCCAGGTGCTTGCAGCTTAACTTTCTTTCATATCTGCTTCTAAACTCCTCTTTTGCAGAGATTAATATATATTTGTAAGTTCCTTCGGTACTTGCAGATTACTTTTCTATCATATCTACGTCTAACTCTTTCTTTTGCAGAGATTAACAGATATTTGCAAGTTCCCTTCAGGTACTTGTAGCTTACTTTTCTATCATATCTGCGTCTAACTCTTCTTTTGTAGAGATTAGCAGATATTTGCAAGTTCCCTTCATGTACTTGCAGCTTACTTTTTAATCATATATGCATCTAACTCTTCTTTTTTCCCAGATTAGCAAATACTTATAAGTTCCCTTCAGTCACTTACAACTTACTTTTCAATCATATCTCCGTCTAACTCTTCTTTTGCAGAGATTAGCAGATAATTGTAAGTTCCCCTCAGGTACTTGCAACTTAGTTTTCTTTCATGTCTGCTGCTTACTCTTTTCTTGTAGAGATTAACAGATATTTATAAGTTCCCCTCAGGTACTTGTAACTTAGTTTTCTTTCATATATGCTACTTACTCTCATTTTATAGAGATTAGCAGATATTTGCAAGTTCTCCTCATGTACTTACAACTTAGTTTTCTTTCATATCTGCTGCTTACTCTTCCTTTTGTAGAGATTACCAAATATTTGCAAGTTCCCTTTAGGTACTTGCAACTCACTCTTCTTTTATATATGTTCCTCACTCCTCTTTTATAGAGATCACCAGATATTTGCAAGTCTCCTTCAGGTACTTGCAACTCACTCTTCTTTCATATATATTGTTTACTCTTCCTTTTGCAGAGGTTAACAGATGCTTGCAAGTTTCCTTTAGGTACTTGCAAGTTATTATTCTTCTATGCCTTCCTCTCACCTTTGTTTTGCAGAGCTCAATGGAAGGCATTCACGACTTCTTCGTTTTACAAAAATAACTCAGGTACACACAAGATGTACCTCTTTCTTCCTGCATTAACTTTTCCTTTGTAGGAAAAAGATAGACATTGACAAACCTTTTCTGAGGAGAGACACCAGGTTTTATCTCTACCTGCCTCTTATTTTTCTGAGGGATGGATCACGATTTTCATGGGTGTCCTACTTTTTCGAAGTTCCCATCGGGACTTAAAAAAGTGTGGGGATTATGTTAACCCAGAAATCGGCGATCCCTCCCAAGGTAGCTAACTCGCAAGTAGCGGCCTGCTCCAGGATCCCCCTGGAGGTCGCGGCCTATGTTGGTACCCTAGTTTGATTTGAGTTTAGTCTTCTCCTTTTGTCCCTTGACCCAAGAAATATCTATGGTCATTGGTTAGTGGTCTAGCTGTAGAGTCCCCGCTTTTTCAGATGAAGAATTTGGTTAAGTAGTTTTTCGTTCGACTATAGTCGAACGCCGCTCGACTATCGTCGACTAACTGTTCGACGATCGTCTATCAGTTGCTCGACGTTCTGTCTGCGAGGATAGTTCGACTATCTGTTGATAGTTCGACTATCTGTGTGCTGTGATAGTTCGACTATCTGTTGATAGTTCGACTATCTGTTTGTTTGATAGTTCGACTATCTGCTTGGATAGTTCAACTATCTGATAGTTCGACTATCTGTTTGATAGGTCAACTATCTGCGTTGTTTGATAGTTCGACTATCTGTTGATAGATCGACTATCTGCTTTCTTCTGATAGTTCGACTATCTGCTGATAGATCGACTATCTGTTTTCCCTTGGTAGTTCGACTATCTGCCTTGATAGTTCAACTATCTGATAGCTCGACTATCTATTGATAGTTCGACTATCTGTTCTGCGTTGATAGTTCGACTATCTGTTGATAGGTCGACTATCGGTTTTGCTTTGATAGTTCGACTATCTGTTGATAGGTCGACTATCTGATAGCTCGACTATCTTCTGATAGTTCGACTATCTGTTGTGATAGTTCGACTATCTTCTTTGATAGTTCGACTATCTGGATCGTTCGACTATCTGCCCGATAGGTCGACGATCTCCGTGCGCCGGTCGACGATCTTCGAGGGTCGTTCGACGTTTTCTGTCTGCCTTTTTATTTTGTATTTATTTATTATATTTAATTAATTAATACATTATCTGGCATGTTATTTCAGTTGTTTTATGATAATATTTCCAGGCAATATCTGCTCCATCTCTTTTGCCTGAGTAAAATCTTTTCAGATAAAGTTGTTTGTCTTATTAGCTGACATTGTATTTTACTTTATCTGCTGTCAGTCCTTTATAGCCGTTAGACTGAAAAGTCTTCCTTTTGCTATAAAGAGTTTATCTCTGATGTGATTTTATTTAGTACCTGTATTATCAGATTGCTTCCTGCAGCTTCCTTGAAAAAGGTTTATCCCTTTTATAGAATATTTTGCTACAGAGTTTGTTTGTCTTTGTGATATTTGCAGTCCAGGTTTCAAGTTTCAGAAGAAGACAAACAGTTCAAATTGAAAAGAGTCGTTGCTTGTTGCTGCTATAAAAGGAATCCTTTGGAGAAGGATTTCAACTAGCTAACCAGTTATTCATTTAAGCATTCAAGCTTTCATCAAGACCAAGTTCACTGCTCTCAGCAATACTCATTCAACTGAGAAGTGTTAAGCTCTTCTGCTCTTCTTCAACCTGAGTTCTCCTGCTTCCAGGAAGTTCAGACTCAGAGTTATTTTGAAGAAGAAGAAGAAGAAGATAGCTGCTAGAAGATTTCCATTTTATATTTTATTTATCTTCTTGTAGTTTTTCCTTCAGTTTTTACTGAAGAGTTTCTGCACTGAAGCAAGACTTCACCTGCACATTCTTTGAGCCAGGGGGAGCCTTGATTCCTTGAGCTTTCTAGATCAGTGCAAGTCTTTGTGCTTCTCTAATCTATTGTAAAATAGAGAAGACATCTTAACCTTCCTTCCCCCTCATGTACAGGGTTATTACTCCCTTCAAAAGTATCCCTTTGTGGCAGGGCACCTGATCAAAAACCTGTGTTGGTTTTTAGACACCTGATCAAAAGTCTAAAGGGTTTCTGGATCTACCTGAAGCAGATCCTGTTGGTGGCAGGGCACCTGATCAAAAACCTGAGTGGATTCCTACCTTGTTGGTAGAAGAGTGGATGTACCCAAGTTGTTTGGGGAACCACTATTAATTCCTTGTGTCATCTGGCTTGCTCAATTTAATTCCTGCATTGTGGCTGTGATTAGATATAACTAGGTCTGCTAGTTGCTGATTAGGTTTTCCAAGCCTTAACTGTAATTACAGTTAGCTTGAGTTTGTGCACAACACTTGTGTTAGGCTTTAAGGTTATTTCTGTATCTATAATATTTTCATTCCGTATTTCACTCCAAGGGAGTTGGGTAGACTATTAAGTTTTGTCTAGTGCAAAATTTGATAACTCTATTCACCCCCCCTCTAGAGTAGTATCTATCCCTTCACTTTCAATTGGTATCAGAGGGAGGTTGACTGACTGAATAGGCTAACACCTAAGTCACAAGATCCTGATAGATACCAAAGTTTATAGATATTCACTATCACTATCATGGCCCAGTCCAAGGATTATTCTAGCACCAGACCTCCAGCATGCAACTTAGCTAAGTTTGGCATCTGGAAGGCAAGGATAAAATTATATATGAATTCTATTGATGAAAGTATCTTTGCTTCTATTTTGTCAGGACCCCCAAGAGCACCTGCTGCTGCCACTGCCTCATCATCAACTGATATGAGTGCAGTGCCTCCTCCAGACTACAATGATGAGTACAAGAAGGCAAAGATAGCAGATGCCAAGGCGATGAACATTCTGGCTCAGACAATGTCTGATGAGGTATTCCAGAAGGTTGCTGACTGCTCCTCAGCAAAAGCCATGTGGGATACACTGAACCAGATTGTAGCTGGTTCAGCTGATGAAAGGAAGGACAGAAGGTCCAACCTTATCTCACAATATGAGAACTTCAAGAAAACTGATGTTGAATCAGTTGAAGCCATGTATACAAGGCTCAGCTCAATCATCAATGAGCTGAGGACCCTTGACAAGGACATATCATTGACAGAGGTCAATGATAAGATTCTTATGTGCTTCCCTAGCACATGGGATCTAAGGATCTGGCCCATCAAGGAAGCCAGAAGCACAAATGAGATTTCAACTGAAGCCCTTCTCGGCAAGCTCAAATCCTTTGAGCAAGTGCTGAAGACAAGGGAAGCAGAAGCTGAAGCAAAGACCCCTACTCCAACAAGAAAAGAGCAATCTCTAGCTCTTAAGGCTGCTGATGCTTCTGAAGGCAGCCAATCCAATGAGGAACTAATGGCATTATTTTCCAAGAGGTTTCTCAAGATGGGGAGAAAGGAATTCAGAAAGAAGTCTTCACGCTATGAAGACAAACCAAGGTATGACCGTTCACCTGCTAAAGAAATTATATGTTATGGTTTGCAGGAAGCCTGGACATATCTTACCAGATTGTCCAGAGGAGAAGAACAAAGATAAGAGGAAAGAAAAGGAACAGCACAGGAAGCACTCCAAGCCATCCTCCTACAAGAATAAGAAGAAGGAGAGAGGTTTCATTGCTGAAACCTGGAGTGATTCTGATGAAGAATCTTCCTCCTCTAGCTCCAGTGAGGATGAGGAAGAGAAGAAGGCAAAGGAAGTTTGCCTGATGGCAATAGATGCCTGTAGCAATCACTCAGCTGCAGAGAGTTCAAATTCAGAAGAAGAAATGCCAACAGAAGATGAGGTACTATCTTCTTATGACTTCACTTCTGAAGAATTTAAATTAGATTTTAAATCCTTATGCTTAGACTTAATTAGTTCAGAAAAAGAGATTAAAGAACTTAGAAATAAGTTAGCTGACTCAGAATTAATTGCTACAGAAAATATTAAGTTAAAGGGAGATCTCACTACTTGTAGTGAAGAAATTAAATTTCTTAAAATAGAGTTAGCTAAGTCTAAAAGGTTAGAGGAATCTCTAAATGGTAAAGCCTTAAGCTATTAGAGATAACCAGCATGACTAACACTAGGTCAGGCAATAACAAACTAGGCTTAGGAGCTTCTCCCAGTGAACCCCCAGTTATTCTTAAAAATAATCTTTCAACTCCAGTGAACTTCATTTCAGCTAGTGGAATGAAGAACACTGAGCAAGTAAACCAAGTTAATAAAACTTTAAATAAAGCTAAGAGAGAAAAGAGGAAGAAATTTTTTAAAGAAATACAAAGAGCGTCGAACGCTGCTCGACGATCGGAAGCTCAATGGTCGAACGAAGCTCGACGATCTGAGCGCCCATCGTCGAATGTCGATCGACGTTTTCAATATGATTTTCAAAATCATAATCAAACCCGTAGAAACCTAAATGAAAATAGAAACCCTAGGTTTGTTGACCCATCATCTGCATGGAGAATCCCACCTAGGAGATCTCACCCATTAGGTTATCACCCTCAGCCTGCATTTTCATTTATTTCTAGCTTTTCTTATGTGAAAAACAAGGGACCCAAGGTTACCTGGGTCCATACTGTCTAAATAAATGTCTTGCAGGTGAAGGCCTATCCTATCACTCAAAATAAGTGGTATTTGGATAGTGGATGCTCCAAGCATATGACAGGAAATAAAAATCATCTGTCAAAATTCAAAGCTAAGCTCGGCCCAAAGGTTATCTTTGGAGATTCAAGCTGTGGTCAGACAGAAGGCTATGGCAGGATCACAATTGGAGATGTTACTTTCAAGAGAGTTGCATATGTGACTGGACTGAAGCACAATTTGATCTCAGTCAGCCAGCTATGTAATGCTGGCTACCAGGTTTCATTTTCTAACTCTTCTTGTAATATTACTTTAAATAATAATGTTGTTTTAGTAGGCATTAGAATAGGTAATATTTATTTAGTAGATTTCAATTCAACTCACTCTGAAATCTGTTTATTTAATGAAGTAACAATTAATAATAATTCTTTGTGGCATAAGAGGCTTAGTCATGTTAACCTTAAAAATATTTCTAGGTTATCTAAACACAACCTTGTTAGAGGTTTACCTTCTTGCCCCTACAAGAAGGAGAGCCTTTGCAAGGCTTGTCAGCTAGGCAAGCAAACCAAAAACTCTTTTAAATCAGTAAATAAGAGTGATTCTCCTAGAATCTTGTACTTATTACATTTGGACCTTTTTGGCCCAATAAATGTACAGAGTTTAGGAGGGAAGTATTACACCTTAGTAATTGTAGATGACTTCTCTAGGTTCAGTTGGGTTTTCTTTTTGAGAACTAAGGCTGATAACTTCAAAGCCCTTACAGACTTTCTATTATGTGTGCAGACTGAGTACTCTACTCATGTGGCCTTGATCAGAAGTGATCATGGTACTGAGTTTGACTCTCTTCTCATGCAAGAATTCTGTGAGAGAGAAGGTATCAAACATAGCTTCTCAGCTCCTAGAACTCCCCAACAAAATGGGGTAGTTGAAAGGAAGAACAGAACACTCATTGAAGCTGCTAGCACATTGTTGGCAGATGCTAATATGCCTCTCTCCTATTGGGCAGAAGCTGTTAGTACAGCCAATTATGTCTTGAATAGAAGTCTGATACACAAGCTTAAGTGTAAAACTCCTTATGAGTTGCTTAAAGGAAAGAAACCTAAAATTAATTATTTTAGAGTATTTGGTTGTGTAGTGTATATTCATAATAACAATAAAGAATACCTTAGAAAGTTTGAAGCAAAAGCTTCAATGGGAATCATGCTTGGATATTCCAAAGTAAGCAAAGCTTATAGGGTTTATAACAAATCAACTTGTAAAATTGAAGAATCTGTGCATGTATCTTTTGATGAGTCTCAGATGTTTTACAAGGAGAATGAAAATTCTCCTTCCTCTAGTTCATTGCAGGTACCTGATGCTACTCAAGAGATTCTTCAACTATCAACTCTTCAGATCACTGAATCAGACTGTGATGAAGACATTGCAGAAGCTGTTGTTGTTCCACCAACAGTAGATCAAATTCCTCCTGAGGAATTAATCCCAACTGTTGCTGAAGATCACATCCCACCTGCTGATATTGTCACACTTAGAGATCACCCCACATCTCAAGTGATAGGAGACATATCAGCTGGTGTGCAAACAAGACACCAATTAAGACAGGATGTGATGCACGCTTGTTTCCTCTCACAGGTTGAGCCCCTCACCTTTAAAGATGCAGAGCTAGATCCCCACTGGATCATTGCTATGCAAGAGGAACTCAATCAGTTTGAGAGATGTAAAGTTTGGACTTTGGTTCCAAGACCTAAAGGCCAACTGATCATAGGCACCAAGTGGGTGTATAGAAACAAGTTGGATGCAAATGGAATTATTGTAAGGAATAAAGCAAGGCTTGTAGCTCAGGGCTACAGACAGGAGGAAGGTATAGATTATGACCAAACCTTTGCTCCTGTTGCAAGGCTAGAAGCAATAAGGATCTTCTTGGCCTATGCAGCCTACATGAAGTTTAAGGTCTTTCAAATGGATGTCAAAAGTGCATTCCTGAATGGTGAGCTTAAGGAAGAGGTGTTTGTTGAACAACCACCAGGGTTTGTTTCTTCAACTCAGCCCTCACATGTGTTTAAGTTGCAGAAAGCTCTATATGGACTAAAGCAAGCACCCAGAGCCTGGTATGAGACTCTAGCTAGTTTCCTTTTAGAGCACAACTTTACTAGGGGAGTAGTTGATAGAACCCTTTTCGTCAAGCACCACAAGGACACAATCCTGTTAGTTCAAGTGTATGTGGATGATATTATATTTGGCTCCACTGATCCCAAACTTTGCAAAAGGTTCTCTGACCTGATGCACTCTAAGTTTGAGATGAGTAGTATGGGTGTGCTGTCTTACTTTCTTGGTCTCCAAGTTAAGCAAGATGCTGATGGTATCTTCATCTCCCAATCCAAATATGCCAAGGAATTGGTAAAGAAATTTGGGATGGCTGATGCTTCAGCAATGCCTACACCTATGGCTACTAATGTAGTTATTGATTCTGATGATCACGGCAAGCCAGTTGATCAAAAGAATTATAGGGCCATTGTTGGTTCCCTATTATATTTAACTGCAAGTAGGCCAGATATAATGTTTGCTACATGCCTCTGTGCTAGATTCCAGGTCAACCCCAAGGAATCTCATCTGATTCTTCTAAAGAGAATCCTGAGATACCTGAAGGGATGTCCAAATCTAGGACTTTGGTACCCAGCAGAATCAGAATTTGAGTTAATTGGATACTCTGACTCTGACTATGCTGGTTGCAGAGTTGACAGGAAGAGCACCTCAGGAACTTGTCAGTTCTTGGGAGAGAGATTGGTCTCTTGGTTCTGTAAGAAGCAGGCTTCTGTCTCAACTTCAACTACAGAGGCTGAATATATAGCAGCTGCCAGTTGTTGTTCACAGATCCTATGGATTCAAAACCAGCTTGTGGATTATGGTTACTCACACAAGAACACCAAAATCATGTGTGATAGTACCAGTGCTATCTCTATTGCACAAAATCCAGTGCACCACTCTAGAACGAAGCACATTGAGATCAGACACCATTTCCTGAGAGATTGTGTGGAAAAGAACAAGATTTGTCTTGAGTTCATATCCACTGAGTTTCAGAGAGGTGATATATTCACCAAGCCCTTAGATGAACATAAGCATCTGTTCTTTTTAGTTCAACAAGGCATGATCAATGGAAGAGACTAAGTGTGACTATATCTGCCAATGTTGAAACTTGTTTGAAGATCGTCGAACGATACTCGAAGATCGTCGAACGGATCAAGCCTATCGTCGACCTCTGGTTGATAATAGCTTATCTGTTTGAAGATCGTCGACCGGCGTTCGACCATCGTCGAACAAGTCGAGCTCATCGTCGATCTCTGGATGACGACAGCTTGTGTGCTTGAGAAGCCAGAAATAGTCGAACGATTGCTCGACTACTCTGCTTCTGGACCAATCGTCGAATGGCCGTTCGACCATCGGGTCCAGTATCTTTTAAAATAGATTGACTATCTCCGGTCTAATATAAAGCCGATAGTCGACCTAGGTTAAAAGATCTTTGCTTTTATCGTCGACGGAGAGCGTCCTTTCGCATTCTGTCTTCCCGCTTGCTCCTCCTCTTGCGTTTTTCTGCCGATTCGTCTTCTCCGTCTTTCTCGCGCTTTCTCCAGCTCCTTCAATGGCGATTTCTCCAGCATTGCTCGCAGTTGTGAAGTTCGACGCAGGATTCAGTGTCGACTTCGATGCCTTCAGCTGTTGTGAATCAGGGATTGTGGAAATCCTCCAGTTATGCAGAGATCAAGGGTTAGAAAGACTAATATCTACAAGGATTAAGTTAAATATTCTCGAGATTAAGGAATGGGCATTTACTTCGTCCTCCACCGACGAATCGATGACCGGCTCTATTGGCGGAGAAGAGGTTATTTTAACTCCCGCCATTCTGACTGATGTATTTGGATTGATAAATGGTGAAGAAGATTTCGAGCAAGATGCACCAGAGTTCGGAAGAATGTTGATTGAGCTGGGACATGCGGAGGGCATTCCCACGAAGCTGCTCAAGGTAAATTTCCCCTTCAAGATCAAATTTCTTGCTGAGTTAGTTGGAAAAGTGCTTATAGGAAAGCACTCCGCCCATGACAACATTACTAGACAACAATTTGCACTAATGTGTGCAATTGTAAATCAGAAAAGGATTAATTGGGCAGGAGTTTTGTTCGATTTAATAAGGAAAAAGAACAGTAAGAAAGAGGTTACCCTAGGCAGGGTTATTGGAATTTTTCTAAAAGAGAAGTATCCCCAGCTGCTGATTTCAACTGCTACAACAATTAATGCAAGCAAGAAGATGGATCCGAATTTGTTCTCCAAGTGGAAGAGGACCTTCTTGAAGCCCGCTCTCACAAGGGTTGCTCCAGCGACATCCGAGAGCACAAGGACTGATTCAGTCACTCCTCACCCGTTAGAAGCTGGCTCAGCTCATCCTTCTCTTCCATCATCTTCTTCTGCCTTACCATCAACTTCTACTGAAGTAGTTCCATCCTCTTCAGTTCCGTCTACCTCAGTTGAAGTTCCATCAACTTCAGCTGAAGTACGACTTCCTGCTTCTCCTATTCCTTCTCATCTGGCTAGGATATCTGATCCTAGTTTTGATTTGTTAGGATCTGAGAGGACTCCAACACCTCGTCAGTCTCCTATTCGTTCTCCAGCTCAATCTTCAGATCATATTGATCTTCCTGCTTCCACTCATCCATCTCCTGTTCGTTCTCCAGTTCAACAGGAATACATTCCTCCTGCTGATCTTCCATCATCTGCAGTTCCCCCACATTCTTTTGAAGTCACCCCAGCATTCATATCCAGCATTTTGGAGTTGATTACCCCTTCAATCAAAATCATGATTGAAGAGGCAATTGCTCCACTTGCCTCCTCCATTGCTACTTTGACTACTACCATACAATCCCTCTCTAAATCTGTCGAGCCCTCTTCTTCAAGGGGCCTGGTTTCAGTTCCCACTGAAATCAGGCAGGGGGAGATGTTCTATGAAGATGTCTCAGAGCTTCCAGCCTCAGAGCTTCCAGCCTCCTCTCTTCCAGCAGATCCTTCAGCGGTGACAGATATAGTGATGACAGTTCAAGAAGAGACTGCTCCAGCTCAAGAAGAATCAGTTTCAGTGTTATCTGAAAAAGAAATATCTGATGCAGTTATGTTATCTGAATTTGCTGTAAAAGTCTGTTTAGAAGATCTCACCACTCCTTTGGTTGCCCGTTTCCTAGAAGGCATTATTACATCCTATCTAGATGAATCCTGGGAGTTGGTAAAGTATGAAGGTAATTCACTCATCCGTTTTATTGACGAGTCAATTGATTTGCTAGTTTGTGAATACCTAGAAGGAATTCTTTTAGCTTATATAGCAGATTTGTGTTCATAACTCTACAGATTATATTCAAAAAGATATAGCTGCTCAAGTAGAAGTAGTTGTTCGAGAATCTGTTGCAGATGTTTTAGTTGTTCAAGAAGATATAGAAGATGTTGAATCTAAAAGTCAAGATGAAAAGACTCTAGTACTGAGTTTAGAAGAAGAGAAAGCAAGAGCTGCCTGGCAGCAAAGAGTACAAGATATTTTGAAAGAGAAAGAAAAAGTTTTGCAAGATGAAAAATCTTCTGTATGGGATGACTCTCCAGGACCTGATCTGTATTCTCTTCTGGCTCAGGATGCCATAGAAGAAGAAAAAGAGAAAGCTGATCTGAAAGCAAGGGAAAAGGTTGTATCTGAAGCCTATGACCCTTATGATCATCATCCCTCATCTCATTCTGAAGATAAAGATGATTCAGATATGTCTGAGGGCTCTAAGAAAAGGAAAGCTGCAAAGAGAAAAAGGAAAGCTATTGCTCCTCCTCCTCCTCCTAATCGAGACAATGATACTCCCTATTACATATTGAAAGGGATTGACCCTAAGTCGAAGGACTTCCAACATTGGATGTGGTTTTCCAAGAACCAGCAAAAGGAGAGAAAGAAATCTAAGAGATATGATAGTCCTGCTTCCAGATGGACACCTAGAGGTCCTCCTCCTCCACCTCCTGGTGCAGGAGCCTCTGGGAATTTATCTGCTAATCCATCTACTCCATCTACAAAATCTGCTCCTTCTCAGCCTCATTCAAGGAAAAGTTCTCAGAGCCACCAAGGCAAATCATATACTGGTACTCAAAGGCATGATACTGAGGTTAAAGATCAAGTAAAGGAGGTTATTTATCAAAAGCCAACATTTTCACCTCCTCCTTCTCCCAAGAGAAAGGTTTCTCCTGATATACCAGTTCATGTTGCTAAGGATGTTGCAAAAGGTAAAAGAACCATCTTCTCGGAAAAATCAAGTAAGAAGTTTGCTGAATTTGCTCCTCCTCCATCTTTAGTTGTTCAAGAAGTTAAAGGTACAGCTGAAAGTTTATTAGATTTATCTGTCAAGTTTAAAACTGTGAAGCCTATTGATACATCATCTGAAAATGTGTATGAAAGCCAAGAGTTAGATCCTGATTTCAGGATGGCTCGATTTCTAGAAATTGTTGGATCAGCTCAGATAAAGAAAGCCAAAGCTGAAGGAAAGGACTCTACAAGATTTACAACAATGTCAAAGTTCAGAATGAAGGAACTCAATAAAATCCAGGTTAGCCCTGAGGTATTTGATCCTTCTATATATATGGAAAAACATCCAGAAGCAGTTGTTCCAAGGGCTGCAGAACTGAAGATTATTGGTGTGCAAGATTTGAAGCTGTCCAAGAAAGAAGCTATTGATCCCTTGCGGAAAGTTTCTTTTGTTCCTAGCTCTTCTGACCCTAAACCAGATTCTGTTGATTCTTAATTCTGATTGACTGTTGTTATATATATCTGATTGTTTGATAATTTCTAATTATTTGTTATCTATTTCCTGTATTGTTTTATTGTTCTATAGCTAGTTCTGTGTTTTAGTTTTTGAGAGACTTAACTCAAATAGGGGGAGATTGTTGGTACCCTAGTTTGATTTGAGTTTAGTCTTCTCCTTTTGTCCCTTGACCCAAGAAATATCTATGGTCATTGGTTAGTGGTCTAACTGTAGAGTCCCCGCTTTTCCAGATGAAGAATTTGGTTAAGTAGTTTTTCATTCGACTATAGTCGAATGCCGCTCGACTATCGTCGACTAACTGTTCGACGATCGTCTATCAGTTGCTCGACGTTCTGTCTGCGAGGATAGTTCGACTATCTGTTGATAGTTCGACTATCTGTGTGCTGTGATAGTTCGACTATCTGTTGATAGTTCGACTATCTGTTTGTTTGATAGTTCGACTATCTGCTTGGATAGTTCAACTATCTGATAGTTCGACTATCTGTTTGATAGGTCGACTATCTGCATTGTTTGACAGTTCGACTATCTGTTGATAGATCGACTATCTGCTTTCTTCTGATAGTTCGACTATCTGCTGATAGATCGACTATCAGTTTTCCCTTGGTAGTTCGACTATCTGCCTTGATAGTTCAACTATCTGATAGCTCGACTATCTGTTGATAGTTCGACTATCTGTTCTGCGTTGATAGTTCGACTATCTGTTGATAGGTCGACTATCAGTTTTGCTTTGATAGTTCGACTATCTGTTGATAGGTCGACTATCTGATAGCTCGACTATCTTCTGATAGTTTGACTATCTGTTGTGATAGTTCGACTATCTTCTTTGATAGTTCGACTATCTGGATCGTTCGACTATCTGCCCGATAGGTCGACGATCTTCGTACGTCGGTCGACGATCTCCGAGGGTCGTTCGACGTTTTCTGTCTGCCTTTTTATTTTGTATTTATTTATTATATTTAATTAATTAATACATTATCTGGCATGTTATTTCAGTTGTTTTATGATAATATTTCCAGGCAATATCTGCTCCATCTCTTTTGCCTGAGTAAAATCTTTTCAGATAAAGTTGTTTGTCTTATTAGCTGACATTGTATTTTACTTTATCTGCTGTCAGTCCTTTATAGCCGTTAGACTGAAAAGTCTTCCTTTTGCTATAAAGAGTTTATCTCTGATGTGATTTTATTGTATTATCAGATTGCTTCCTGCAGCTTCCTTGAAAAAGGTTTGTCCCTTTTATAGAATATTTTGCTGCAGAGTTTGTTTGTCTTTGTGATATTTGCAGTCCAGGTTTCAAGTTTCAGAAGAAGACAAACAGTTCAAATTGAAAAGAGCCGTTGCTTGTTGCTGCTATAAAAGGAATCCTTTGGAGAAGGATTTCAGCTAGCTAACCAGTTATTCATTTAAGCATTCAAGCTTTCATCAAGACCAAGTTCACTGCTCTCAGTAATACTCATTCAACTGAGAAGTGTTAAGCTCTTCTGCTCTTCTTCAACCTGAGTTCTCCTGCTTCCAGGAAGTTCAGACTCAGAGTTATTTTGAAGAAGAAGAAGAAGAAGAAGATAGCTGCTAGAAGATTTCCATTTTATATTTTATTTATCTTCTTGTAGTTTTTCCTTCAGTTTTTACTGAAGAGTTTCTGCACTGAAGCAAGACTTCACCTGCACTTTCTTTGAGCCAGGGGGAGCCTTGATTCCTTGAGCTTTCTAGCTCAGTGCAAGTCTTTGTGCTTCTCTAATCTATTGTAAAATAGAGAAGACATCTTAACCTTCCTTCCCCCTCCTGTACAGGGTTATTACTCCCTTCAAAAGTATCCCTTGGTGGTAGGGCACCTGATCAAAAACCTGTGTTGGTTTTTAGACACCTGATCAAAAGTCTAAAGGGTTTCTGGATCTACCTGAAGCAGATCCTGTTGGTGGCAGGGCACCTGATCAAAAACCTGAGTGGATTCCTACCTTGTTGGTAGAAGAGTGGATGTACCCAAGTTGTTTGGGGAACCATTATAAATTCCTTGTGACGTCTGGCTTGCTCAATTTAATTCCTGCATTGTGGCTGTGATTAGATATAACTAGGTCTGTTAGTTGCTGATTAGGTTTTCCAAGCCTTAACTGTAATTACAGTTAGCTTGAGTTTGTGCACAACACTTGTGTTAGGCTTTAGGGTTATTTCTATATCTATAATCTTTTCATTCCGCATTTCACTCCAAGGGAGTTGGGTAGACTATTAAGTTTTGTCTAGTGCAAAATTTGATAACTCTATTCACCCCCCCCCCCCCCCCTCTAGAGTAGTATCTATCCCTTCACTTTCAGCCTATCAGCCCCCTTTTTTCTAAGGATGGGCGGACATACTTCTATGTCCGCTCAGGCTGCGTAGCTAGGGCGGTCTTCTAGTCCTGACTGCCCAGGTCACGCAGAAGTCGCTTATTCTACAGGGGCTATGGACTACTTCCTCAGTCCGCCCCTGCAGGCCGCGCGGTTAGGTCAGCAAACTGCATAGTGATCCATTCTTATCCAACAGGCGAACTACCGAACTAAGCGACAGACTCGCATTGCAATCCGCCCAGACCGCCAAGTAGCCGCATGCCCGGCAAGAGTTGCGTGTTTCTTCAGCCCACTCCTGCAGGTCGCGCGACAAGCAAGGCAAACCACCTCATCGTCAGGCAACCTGCCTCCAGGTCGCCCAACACAACGCAGACTCAACTCAGTCCGCCAGAACGTGGCAGACTCAGCCTCTGTCCGCCAAGGGGAGGTGGACGCTCTGTTCACCATCTAACAAACTCGCCTCATCTGATAGCATGAGCGACCTGCTCTCTTTAGTCCACTAGGTCACCAATCCCTTGTCGCCTAGTAGGGGGACAAACCTCCAGTCAGCAATGACGATCTACCTCCAGCAGCCAGTCAGCAATGGCTACTGGCTCCACCTCGCCTGCATGCGCGACCTGCCTCTTTAGTCCGCCAGGTCTCCAAGCCCTTGTCACCCAGTAGGGGGAAAAGCCTCCAGCAAATAAGCTCATCCTGTCTGCATCGGGCAAGGCAGACTCATTCTACAGTCTGCCAGCTAGCCCCCCCCCCTGTTTCCCAGCGCCCGCTTCTTCCCAGTAGCGGGCAGACTACTTCTCAGCTCGCATAACCCGGCGCAGGCTCGCTTAGTGCAGGAGAGGCGAACTTGTCCCAGTTCGCCAATAACAGATCAATTCAAGCAGGTAAGTCCCTAACCGCACTACATGGTGCGGACTTGGCGGACTTCTCGTCTACTCGCACAACTTACCGACATACCGGGGGTAACGTTACCAGGACCGTCTCCGGCCCGAGCCTATAAATAGGCCCCCATAACTCTCACTGGGGACACAACAGTCAAGCATGAGGGGTGGGACAACGAAGGCATCAAGACCTGCGGCTCATCCTTATCTAGCGAGCTGCGAGATCAACTGTCCGCGCGGTCTGCCGACCTCTCTACTCAGTCCGCGCGGCCTCTGGCAACTTCTTTCCTTAGCCGCCAGCTTACCCCTTTGTACCCTTTATTTTCTTTCCATGTAAAGGGGTAATCTCAAGCTGTAATCTCAATTCATAATCAAAGGAAAGCCCGTCATAGGAGTGGCATTTAAGCTGCGACAGACAAACTCTGTTGGAACCCTAGTTCTGATTTGGGTAAGGATTACTATTAGGATGCTTAGATTGACCCATCATGTATAGTCAAGGGTCATAGGATTATTTCCAGGGCCATTCCTTCAGAATACTCCACATAAATTCAGATTTGGCAAATGCAGGAATTCAGTTCGACGATAGTCGAACTCAGCTCGATGTTCGTCAATCTCAGATCGACGAACTTAGAAACCCTTCTCTGAGTTGAGCTCGACGAACTCTGATCTCCATTCGATGAATGTTGATCTCAAGTCAGAAACCCAGCTCGACGAAAGCCGAGGCTAGCTTGATGAACTCCGAGCTCAGGTCGACGAAATTGGAGCTCAGGTCGAAGAATATGAAGAATCAAGTTTGACGAACTCCAAGCTCTGGTCGACAATATATTGGCTTAGTTCGACGTTTTCTCTGCAGATATTTTAGGCAGTTTGATTTCAGAAATTAAGACAGTAATACTCTGATTAATTAATGCTTAATACTCTCAGAATATAGCCGTTTCTTGGCAGCATTAATTAAGGATTTCACAGAATTATTACTTAACATATTTACTGGGACAGTTGGGTAAATACATTGAAGACAAAATTAGCCGTTCTATTTCCCAGAAAACATGCAGAGGATTTCAAGGAATTTGAATTTCAAATCGGCAATCAATATATAAATGAAAGTTTCAGAAGATTGCAAGAAGAGTGAGAATTACTGAATGAAGGAGAAGAAGAAAGAGAACATCTGAAAATAGAGAACAAGAAATAGTAATAGAGTTCTTCATCATTGGCTTCAGGCTTTCAAGGGACAACTATTCAATATCAGTCCAGAAAGCTTCTAAAGATCAACAACAACATTTTGAAGGCCTAAACCCTGAGCAAAGCTTTCATTCTCCTGAACCATTCTACATTTCAGGGGGAGCTTTGACAATAACAACAAATCCACTAGTCTTCTCAGATTATTGAGAAAGAGAAGACATCGTCATATTTATTTTCTTTCACCTGTGTACAAAGGGTTTTTTAACCCCTTCAAAAGTTATCCCTTTGGTTGTCAAGTCTCCTGATCAAAAGTCTTGGTTTGGTTTTTGGGCACCTTATCAGAAGCTCAAAGAGTTGTGAGATCTCCCTTGAAATAGATTTTGTGGTGACAGGGCACCTGAGCAAAAACCTATGGTGGTAGGGCACCTGATCAAAAACCTGTAGTGGATTTCTACCAGGGTGGTATAAGAGTGGATGTACCCAAGTTTAGGGGAACAACTATAAAATCCTTGGGTCGTATGTGTTTGCTTTTGCTTTCTATTTTTGTGCTGAATATTTCATTTATGTACACATATATATCCTCTAGAATAAAGATAAGATCTATCCTTCACTTTCAAACTCTATTGTTACCACTGCCAGCAGCTCCCTTTCCCTCTCTTTTTCCCTCTCTCGGTCTCAACCATCAATCTCAACCATCTGCTAAACAGTTCCTCATCAACCTCCTTCTTATCCCCGCATCCCGGATCGATCGTGCTACACTCTCGAGCAAGCTAGCGAAAGAGCATAATTTTTGCATCAACACACCGACTGACCAGTCTTGGGGTGGTTGATCAATTCCTATCAAGAAAGAGGCAACCTACTAGTCAGAGCATGAGATGTATAACCATCAGAATTGGCGAGCCATCCACCAAGTTGAAACAAGTTCTAGTGGACGGAGGGATTACCGTTAATGTTTTGTTTTTATCAACACTATTTCAACTCAAACTAACCACTGACAACCTCGAGCTAACATCTGCCAGCGCACGTGTTTCAGGGAACGCCCCAGTATCATTCATATGCACCATTACTCTTCCAGTCACGATTGAAGAAGCACTTGGGCAAGCAACCTATGAAGTACAGTTCGTTGTCATCCAAGATGATTCTAACTACACCGCAATACTCCAATGATCACACCTGGATGTTTTTCAATCCCGCTCTAGCCACTTCCATCCTTGAGCCATTTCCTTTTCCGGTCATTTATTTATTTGCTATTGTAAAAACCGCAAGCTCGGGCTTACAAAAACTATCTTTTTACTATTTGCTTTATTAATGCCTAATTGATGAATTGTTTAGCCAGGTTAAGGTGCGCAACCGGATTAAGTACCTACATTCTCCGGCGGTCGGATTTAGTACTCACATTCTCCGCCGTTACTGCAAGTCGACACCTTGCCATCGCAAGGGCCGCCCGCCTTTCGAGACAAAGTCGCAGACTAGAGCCGTGCAAACTAAGTCGCGAGCCTGACTCATGCAAACCTCGCAAGGGCCTGCCCCCCTTTCACGACAAAGCCGCGGACTAGAGCCGTGCAAACTAAGCTGTGAGCCTGACTCGTGCAAACCTCACAAGGGCATGCCCCCCTTTTGCGACAAAGTCGCGGACTAGAGCCGTGCAAACTAAGCCTCGAGCCTGACTCGTGCAAACCTCGCAAGGGTCTTCCCCCATTTCATGACAAAGCCATGCAAATTAAGTCGCGAGCCCGACTCGTGCAAACTCTCCGTGGGGGCCTGCCCCCTCACTGCAAAGCCGTGATTACAGCCCGCGCAAACTAAGTCACGAGCCCGACTCGTGCAAACTCCCCATGGGGGTCTGCCCCCCTCACGGAAAAGCCGCGATTATAACCCGCACAAACTAAGCCGCGAGCCCGACTGGTGCAAACTCCCAGTAGGGGCCTGCCCCCCTCACGATAAAGCCGCGATTACAACCCGCGCAAACTAAGCCGTGAGCCCGACTCGTGCAAAATATCAGTGGGGGCCCTGCCCCCCTCATAGCAAAGCTGCAATTACAACCCGCGCAAACTAAGCCGCGAGCCCGACTCGTGCAAACTCCCCGTGGGGGCCTGCCCCCTCACGGCAAAGCTGCAATTACAACCCGCGCAAACTAAGCCGCGAGCCCGACTCGTGCAAACTCCTTGTGGGGGCCTGCCCCCCTCACGGCAAAACTGCGATTACAACCCGTGCAAACTAAGCCGCGAGCCCGACTCGTGCAAACTCCTCGTGGGGCATGACCCCCTCACGGCAAAGCCGCGATTACAACCCGCGCAAACTAAGCCGCGAGCCCAACTCGTGCAAACTCCCCATGGGGCCTGCTGTAACGTCCCCAAATTTTCGGTAATTATTTAATTCAGTAAGGACATTTTTATGACGTCAGGATGTTACTTTTAACGTCAAGTTGACGGTGTGACTTCGTTAGTGCGATTTCGGGTTCGTTAGGTCCGACTGGCCAGATTTTGGGATTTTCGTCGAAAACTCAAATTTTTCACATTGGAAAATTAATTTAATTAATTTTGGAATTGCTCGTAAAGTTTCGTCGCGATCCGAGCATTTTTGGAGTCTCGGCGCGCGTTTGTAGTTTTGTATTATTTACGTTTGTCGTAAACTTTAGAAATTAATATCTCGAGAACGGTACTTCAGATTTTAGTTTTGTCTTTGCTGTTAGATTCGTAGCACCAACATTCGCCTACGGTGCGAATTTCGTTCGAATCGCGGTACGTTTAGCCCCCCATATCATCATTTTATCCCGTAATAAAAGACAAAGCTGATTTCTCGAGAAACCCAGGTGATTTCTCGAGAAACCCGGCTCCCGGCTGGGTTTCTCGAGATCTCGAGATCGATTTCGCGAGAAACCCGGCCGATTTCGCGGGAAACCCGGCCGATTTCGCGGGAAACCCGGCCGATTTCGCGGGAAACCCGGCCGATTTCGCGGGAAACCCGGCCGATTTCGCGGGAAACCCGGCCGATTTCGCGGGAAACCCGGCCGATTTCGCGGGAAACCCGCCCGATTTCGCGGGAAACCCGCCCGATTTCGCGGGAAACCCGCCCGATTTCGCGGGAAACCCGCCCGATTTCACGAGAAACCCGCCCGATTTCGCGAGAAACCCGCCCGATTTCGCGAGAAACCCGCCCGATTTCGCGAGAAACCCGCCCGATTTCTCGAGAAACCCGCCCGATTTCTCGAGAAACCCGCCCGATTTCTCGAGAAACCCGCCCGATTTCTCGAGAAACCCGCCCGATTTCTCGAGAAACCCGCCCGATTTCTCGAGAAACCCGCCCGATTTCTCGAGAAACCCGCCCGATTTCTCGAGAAACCCGCCCGATTTCTCGAGAAACCCGCCCGATTTCTCGAGAAACCCGCCCGATTTCTCGAGAAACCCGCCCGATTTCTCGAGAAATTCGTTTAAGCCTGCTCTTTTCACATACTTTCGGATGTCGTTTTGAGGGTCAAAATGTCGTTAAATAAAAAAATAGTTAACATGAAATTTGTTTGTCTCGACAAGATCTACAACTTTTATGTCGATCACTTTTTGATTCGAATCCATCTTTAGCCTCTATTTTTGTTTCCCGCGCGCCTGTGCTTAAGGTAAAAATAATTAATATTTTTGTAATATTATACATATATATATGTAAAAACAAAAAAAAAAGACAACTTCTTCTTCTTCATTTGAGCCAAAATAGAGCGGAGAGACCGAGAGCGAGACCGAGATTTTCGTGGATCTTTCGATGTCCGCCGACGGAGTTTCGGTGCTAGAAATCTTCAACGAAGCATAGATCCAGAAAACTCTCGACGAGAGCTACACAATTGTGGTAAGCTTTCCCCGTTTCATGAGCTTTTCTCGTTAGGGTTTTTTGGCCCTAACCTCTATTTTGTCCATTTTTGCGTAGATTTCAACTCCTCCCGCCTTCTCTTTCCCCGATCTACGACGAGAAGCGATTCAGAGATCTTTTCCGGCAAATCCAAGGCATGTCGTGGTTTTTCCCTCCTCCCTCCTCCTTCAATCATTGTAAAAACATTTTATTCTTCGTTAATTGTTTTAGACATGTTGTCATGCTTAGATCGCGTTTTCGAACGCTCTTTGTTTCTGTAAATATCGATGGCCTTCCGATTCGTTCCGATTAGTATGTATGCTTTGATTTTTTTCACTTGAAATCCACTTGTAGAACGACTTTTGTTATGCTAAACTAATCACGTAGCGTCGCTAATAATATTTGTGTTGTATTTGCTCGAACGATTTACGTTCGTTGGATTTTGATCGTCCCTTAACCGCTATGTTTGAACTCTAGTTTGGATTTGGGCTAGGTTCACTATTTAGGATTGTTGACCCATTATGTATAGTTTAGGGACAATTTGTTAGTTCTAAGGTTAGGTCAGTCTGATTAGGTTAGACTCTTATGTTTCAGCCTTCAGAAGACTCCAGAGACTCAGATTTAGAAGAAATGCAGTTTTAAAGAGTTAAGAAATTAGTTCGAAGTTCTTCGAACTCAGCTCGACGATCATCGATCCCAGATCGACAAACTCAGACTTTCAACTCTGAGCTAAACTCGATGATATCCGAGCTCAGGTTGACGAACTCCCTCCTCTACTCAGTTTCTCTGGTCGACGAAAGTCTATCTCAAGTCGACGAACTTAGAGCTCAGCATTGTCAGATACTTTCCAGATCATTTATCTCTGAGCTCATCTCGACGAAGGAGATTTCTCAGCTCGACGAACTTGGAGTTCAGGTCAACGAAATCTGTTCTGAGTTCGACGAATTCTGATATGAGCCAGTTTGTTATTTTCTCTCTCAGTTTGAATTCTAATTATATTAGTCTAAGGCAGTAATTCTCTGAATAATTAATGCTTATATTATCAAGAATATAGCTGTTTCTTGGCAGCATTAATTATGAATTTCACATAGTTAATTACTTGACTTATTTACTGAGACATTTGAAACTCATTAAAGACAATTTCCAGCCATTTCAACCCCCAGATTCTGAGCAGTAATTCAAGGACTCTATTCAAAATTCAAAGGCTGATTATTTCATAGAATATAAAAAGGGTTTTCTTCTTCCTGTCAACAAGAGATACATGAGATATAGTGATACAGAGAATAACAGATATACAGAATACATTCTCTGTGTAAAGTATTACGAGTGTGCTTACAGAAAATTGAAGAAGAACAACAACAAAAAGATCATTAGTCTTTTTTAGTTTCTGGCTTCAGGATTCTTCAGAGACAAACAACATTCATCTGTCTAAGAGTTTCCTGAAGAAACATCAAGCTAGTTGAAGGCCTATACCCTGAGCTAAGCTTCCTTCTTTCCTAAACCATTCAACATCTCAGGAGGAGCTTTGACAACAACAATCCACTTGTCTTCTCAAGCTGTTTGAGAAAGAGAAGACACCATCACATTCTTTACCTCACTATAAAAAGGGTTTTTAATTCCCTTCAAAAGTTTTCACCTGGTTGTCAAGTCTCCTCAATAAAAGACTAGTGTTGATTTTTGGGCCCATGATCAAAAGCCTAAAGGGTTGTGAGATCTCCCTTGAAATAGATCTTGTGGTGACAGGGCACCTGAGCAAAAACCTGTGGTGGCAGGGCACCTGATCAAAAACCTATTTGTGGATTCCTACTAGGGTGATAGAAGAGTTGATGTACCTAGTTTTGGGGAACCACTATAATTTCTTTGTGTCATCTGGTTGTTCTATTTCTTGTTTTGTTGTGTTGTGATAATTTTTGTTTATTCCTCTCTTTTATATATTATTATCACTTATTTTAATTCCGCTATAAAAAAACTACTCAAAGTTTTTAAAATACTCTATTCTCCCCCCTCTAGAGTTAAGCAGATCTATCCCCTCATTTTCACGCTATGCAGGTCATGGTAAAGTGTATTAAAGTTCGCAAATTCATCGTAAAGGTTGTTCACTTGTTAAGTGGGACTCCGATTAGCGAAGCTTGTATGTTGAGATTATTCGGCGAGTCGAGTTGATTCTTTTTGGCATGATACGTTTACCTTGGTTAAATTCGCCCTTTAAGTCCAGTGATGTCTAGTCGGGTCCGATATGCCGAGTCTCGAGGTATAAGTCATGGTTTTCTAGGCTATGGGTGTTAGTGTACTAGACCACCTCCGCAGTGCCTGCTTTCTTTAAATTGGTACCTTGTGAAACTCTACCCGAGTTTTGGTTTGGGTGTCCATCAGTGTACTGTTGAAGCGATCTCCCACCTAAGTTGTCGGATATTTATCTGTGGGGGTGTGTTAGGATGTGAGACCACCTCGCACTTGTACTGGGTAGTGTTTGTTTTCTTTGGGGGCGCTGGAAGAAATGCCTTCCCCCTTAGTCACCAGATATTTCCGGTGTTCACAAGTGGCTAATAAATTATCAAAAAAATTTCTTATGATTTATTCATGTTTCCACCTTATAGCTTCGTGTGTTTGGTGTAGTCTAGTGTACATGACGAATCACGTAAGTGTTTTTTTATTATGTACTATTCTTTTCGTACTTTACTTTCTTGGGTTGGTACCCCTATTGACCTTTGTTTACTTTTGCTTGTTTTGTACCACTACTTGTACCTTCTTGCTTAGGTATTCTGTCTTTGGAATGCCTCATATTCAGAGCCGTAGTAGGTAGTCGAGCTTGAGTTGGCGATTTGCAGCATTACAGTTGCAGCCGAGATCCCCTCCCTCACCGTTGTGAGGTAGTTTTTTTGTGTGGTTTTGTTCACTTTGTTCAGACATACTGTTGTGGTCTGTGGGTTTGTGTCAGGTTGTTGACACCCATAGGATTTTCTTGTGTTAGACACTCGGCTAGCTGCTAGTTTATCATTTGTTGATTTTTGGCATAGTTACTTGCTCTTTGGTAAGTTTTATGCTAGGGTTTTGTAACATCCCTCAGTCTTCTATACCCCTAGGATGTTTTTGTCATGACTGGGTCATGACAAAACCCTGGGAAGCACTAAAGATTCTAATAACACCAAAAGTAACACCCCCAAAAAAATGCATGCTAAGAGTTGACCTGAGCTGGACGGAAATTGTCGAGCAGAGCTCGACGAAATGTCGAGTAGAGCTCGACGAAATATCAACATCACAGTAGGTCGTTAGACTAAAAGAGGAAATCATCGAGTTGAGCTCGACCAAATCGTCGAGCAGAGCTCAACGAAAATCCTTAAGCAAGGCTGAGCGGAGTTTGACGAATGGAATAGCCATGGAGGCTCAATAACTCCCACTTTTATGGGGCTTTTATTCCTCTAAGGGAGAGGAGGAATTTCTGGAGGTGGCCGTCTAATAATTTGGTTCAACCCCCTTAATTTGGTTGAAACTGAAGGGGTGGAGTTAATGACCATTAATGGAATTTAATGGAATTGGAGAGTTGCAGCTTCCTCTCTAAAATTCTCTCTTTAAGGACCTTCACCAGAGCAAGGGCAAGCATTTCCCCTGATTACTTTTCATTTCTGTTGAGGTTGGTGTAGAGGTTGCAGAGGAGCCAAAGTTTGGTGGCCGGAAATGGTGAGGAGGCAAAGCACACATCTTTAAGCCGCAAATCAGGTCCTCCTCTACTACTTCTTCGTGGGATAAATCATAGGATTCATTAGAGACAAGAATTGGGCTCAGTTGAGCCAATTCAAAGCTTCAAAGTCCATAAAATTTTGGATTTGGGCTTCCTCTCAGGTTCGCCGGAAATTGCCCCTCCAGTGGTCGTGCCACCTCCCAGCGATAACCACCACCTCAACAGAGGTAGTGGTGGCCGGGTGGCCGGGAAATATGGCTAAAAATTGTTCCAGGTCGGGTTGATCTCAGCCGTTGGCTGGAGGAAGAAGAAAACCAGGAGCCACTCGATTTGCTTTAAGATATGTGCAGATCTAGTTATGTTAAATGTTTTATATGTGCATTTCTGTCACTTAATATCAGTTACCTTAGGAATTAAATTAAAAATATTTAGAGGCCTTTTATGAAAAAGTGGTCAACATGAAACTTGTAGGTCTATGAGTCTAGTTTATTTTAAAATGGGTTTGAACCAATATGGATTTCAGGTCAGACAACATCACTCATTTTGGTGAGGTCCATACCTAGGCTAGGCCAAAGGTTGTTTTGAGTTTCCCCATCGATCCAGCTATCTAAATGACTTAAAATTTTTGATAGGGGTCACTCTTACCTATACCTAGAACATATCCAAAAAAGGGAATTTGTGGATAACATTTTCCTAATTTTTTTGTAGAAATTTAATAATCCATGTATGAATTATTTAAGGGGTCTAATGGCCTCTAAACCCACCAAAATTTTGGTGACTTTCTTTTAGGGTCATATTACGACCCTGATAAAAATCTCAGCCCAATTGGGTTAGATTTGAATAGGTTTTGGTGAGACCAAAGTGTGGCCCTTTAAGGGTTAATTAGGGCCAGTGTGAGCTTGGGGCATGGAGGGGACAATTCTCACCCAAAGCAATTGGGACTTTGGCCAGAGTCCCATGGTTAGTTTAAACACCCTCACATAGAGTTTATTGTGGATTGGGGTGGATTTGCCCTTGGACCCTAGTTGAAACCCTAAGGTTGAACTTTGGGGGTTCGTAAAGGACATGGGGGTGATATGTCCTTGTATGGACTTCATGTTTAGTCCATGTGATCTTAGGGTTGTGAAATGCCCTAGGAAGGAATTTGGTAGTATTTGGACACATGCACTCCACTTAAATCACTTGTAAATTATTTAGGTCTATACACCTTAAGGAATAAATAAGGGGTCTTATGACCTTGGATCCTTATGAAATTTTGGTAGAAGTAATATTATAGTGTTATTGACCTCTAAGATTTATTATAGGATGTTTAGAAAACAGTAGCTCATACTTGTAGGTATAATCTCTACCTTGCCCTTTTTGATGATTTTGAAGTAACCATGGTTAGATTAACTTCGAATGATATGAAACTCTGACAAAGTCAATTAAATATTATTTAGAGTCACTAGTAAATTATTTGGATCATTTGGGCATTTCCTTTTAGTACTTCATGTGTAAAGTAAACTAGTGCACCATACTTTGATAAATAGATAATAAATATTATACTTTGCTGGGAAATTGTGTTACTTGGCTAGAGAATCATTTAGGGCATAATAAAGCCTAGAAAATTTGTTACATGTTATTTTGATGAGTTTATAAGAATGTTGCTTCACAAAGTGCACTTGAATAGAATTAGTTGAAGTATTTTTATACATGGCTCACTGACCTAAGAATTGAATGAAACTTAGTCAGTAATGTTTTATGATCAAAATGAAGCTCTGGTAATTTTTATAAAATTTTTGGACTATGAAATATGGTACTCCCTTCATTATCTAAAATCATTTGAATCTTCTTGAATTAATTATTTAAAGGTTATTACATTTATGAAAATCTGTGAAATTTGGAACTCACTGATGTTTTGATGTCATACACTGTTCATAATTTTTGGGTGACCATAAATTAAGGAAATCTAGTACTTCATGTTCAAAATTACTCATGGCCTTACTTTTGGGATTAATTAGGAAAATTACAAGTCTCTAGATTTAGGCTAAATGTGTCATGATAGACCCACAATAATTATATTAGTGCATTTGGATGAAAATTTGGAGTACCTCCTATCATGTACATCATATAGCTTAGGTAGGTCTGCATTTAGTAAAACTGCGATAATTGTGTTAACATGGGGGATGGTCATAGGAAGTGGGGAATAATGTTTACTGGTTTGGTAAGGTGAAAATGTGAGCTTCATTAAGAGTCATGATGAGGGGAATGTTGGGTTTGCTAGTGTTTGGTGGTGCTCAGGATCGACGAAAGGTCGTCTTTCCTGTGGAGAGAAAGAGAGTCAAAATACTCTAGGGTTAGATCCAGTATAATATTAACAGGGATCAGGAATTTAGTAATAACTAATAATAGTAAGTGCCTTGCGAAATGGAACGATGAGCTTCAGCTACCATCATTGTTCCTAGTACCCTATGAGAGCCCTTCATTGGGAATACCAAGGGCAGTCCTGGGCTAACCTAAACCGTAAGAATAATCAATGTTTAAGATTAACTAGTATAACTAGGATTTCACTTACACTCACACTCTCCGGTATTGTGGGAGTTAGGTTGGGTCCCGCGAGTGGAAGGCTCGGTGGTTTTAGTGATGGGTAGAGCCCGACGAGCCGATGGCTCGGTAGATATCGTGACAGACGGGATAGTCCGGGGAGCTTTGGCTCGGTGTAAAATCATACTAAGGTTGCATGTGCATAAGATATAAGGTGGTGGGTCTTCGGTATTGGAGAGTCGTCACACCGACACCAATATGTTGACTCGGCAAGTGTGGTTTAGCACTTGGCCAAATAAATTCTGGTGTGCAGCCGACAAGAGTACGCAGGAGCTACCCTTAGTGCACCAGCATTGAGGCGTACGATAGGTCTGACTGGTAGTGTTGATACCAGTTTAGAGGTGGGCGAGGCCCAACCCACCGCTTCTGTTTGCCACTACAGAGGTATCCTATGAGGTTAGGCTCCAGAAAGGGGGAACTAATGGTCTGTGTGCATAGAGTCGAGTGTGTGTGTTGCACTTGCATGTTCACATCATAGCATACTTGCTTGTCATAACATCATCATTGCATATAACCCCTGACACCTATTGTATAAAATGGCATGGGACACTTAATACAATAGGCCTTGCAAAACAATCCCTTGGTCTATAGGTTTGTGTGGTCATTTCTATAGGTCATGGTTACTTACTTAGTTTACCTTCTCCTACTTTACTTACTCACTTGTTCTTGTGTATACTTATACTGCTTACCTACTACTGCTTACATATAGTTGTTCTGTTTATGAACTCATGGTAGACTAGTTCCTCCGCCACTTGCTTACCTTTGTTACTCTCCACCTTCATTACCTTCCCATTCCTTCTCCCCGTTCGGTGCCTAGGAGCCATGGGGGAGGGGTGGGGGATGATAGGACTTAGTCGTTTAGACTAACGGACGTTGACCAAATCATTTTAGGGGATCATGGAGCCGAACCAGGAGATACAGCCCCGAAGGTGCGCTTGGAGACGGGACAGTCTAGCACGGTAGTTCAGCCAGCAGGGACAGTGAGTCCTGATCATTAGTAAAAACTGTAGATTTGTTTCCGAATTGAGTGATTTGTAGTGAGGATTTTTATGTATCGGACAGGAGCCCTCTTTAGTACTTTACTTTATCTTTTCTGTGGACTCTCCCTTCGTGCAGATTTATTATATTTCATGTGATTTTCTGTGGACTAGTATTTGAGTTTTTCATGTACTCTTATATTCATTCTACTCTTCTGCAATCGGTATGGCTGGCAGGAATGGAGTTTTGTAGTGACGACCTTCCCGGGTGTGTTGGTGTCACCGCAAAGCGGCGGTTCTGGGCATAAGACCCCGATGGTTTAAAAGAAAAAAAGGGGTCTTACAGGTTGTATGTTTTATATTTTGAATATAAAAAGACTTATGCTAGCATTGCATAACATCTTTTAAAAGGAACGTCACCCTACTTTGAAAACCATAACAAGCTCATTTCTTACTTATACTAAACCTAGAGGTCTGCATATCATGTAATAGAATTGGTTTCTCGTGTTCATATAGGACAATAAGTGAATAAAACAAGTATTTTCTGATGCTTAATTCTAACCACATTTTTACTTGTGGACTGGTCGTTCCACTGAACCGAGAGACACGGTTAATAACTTAATTAAATCATGTTTTCAAACTATAATTCGTTGATTTTCATGAAAAGTAACAGAGTTAGGTTTTTTCCTGAGCGCCTGCAGTTGTCCCCTGCACGACGTGGCATCACGACGAATATTTTCTCTTTCTCTGACGTATTATTTAATACGGAGAAAATGCGGGTTATGACACCTGCCCCCTCACGGCAAAGTCACGATTACAACCCACGCAAACTAAGCCGCGAGCCTGACTCGTGCAAACTCCCCGTGGGGGCCTGCCCCCCACATGACAAAGTCGCGATTACAACCCGCGCAACTAAGCCGCGAGCCCTACTCATACAAACTCCCCGTGGGGGTCTTTCCCCCTCACGGCAAAGCTGCGATTACAACCCGCACAAACTAAGTCGTGGGCTAGAACCGTGCAAACAAAGCCGCGTGCTAGAACTGTGCAAACTAAGTCGCGGGTTGGAACCGTGCAAACTAAGCCACGGGCTAGAACCGTACAAACTAAGCCGCGGGCTAGAACCGTGTAAACTAAGCCGCGGGCTGGAACCGTATAAAATAAGCTGCGGGCTGGAACCGTGCAAACTAAGCCGCGGGCTAGAACCGTGCAAACTAAGTCGTATGATTGAACTATATAAACAAAGTTGCAAATCTAATTCATGCAAAATACTTTGCCCACACTCTCCTGCAAGCCAAACTCGCAAAAACAGCACTCAAAAGAGACAAAGGAAAAACAACACAGCTAAGTGACATAAAAAATAATGATGTCATACAGATCAGCGCACAAGAGTGCCCACTACCACTGCTAAGCAAAAGAAACACACAACACGAATAGCTGGAGGAAGGATACAAAAACATACATATACAAAAACATGAGGCCGCTACTCATCAGCAACATCGACATAAGAGCACTCATCCTCAAGAATGTCAGCAAAGCTAAATCCAGAGGTATCGCATCCTAGGCACCAGCTGACAAATCGGAAGGCCTTCGCCGCTCCATGCCTGAGGGCTAACTCACGGGAATCTTCCACTTGAGGCTCCACCTCCTTGGACCAGATCTCGTTGTGCACCTCCTCCGCAATCAGGCAATGGTCTCGCATGTAGTCCAACGACTCCAAGTACTCAGCGAGTCCTGCAGCCTTCAGCTCTGACACGCGGTTCTAAGAAGATATCATCTCTACTTGGACCCTCGTCACCCGAAGCCGAGTCTCTAAGCTGGTGGTTTCCTCCTGGGAATACTTCAGCATCTGGGTTGTCCTCTCCACTAGTGTCTTCTCCACCTCCAATGCTGCATGCGCATTCTCCAACTCAGACTTTAGCCCAGACCCTATCCGGCAGAATCGTGAAACATCACGGCCATGCTCCTCCCTCAAGGAGGCGAGTGAGCTCGTCGTCGATCTGAGCTTCTCCTAAAGGGACAAATACCCATCCTTCAGGCTCACATAATGGTCGTTCCAAGTAACGAAAATCTGGGCCTGAGTCTCAACCTGCACAAAGGAAAAATGAAAGTTAGCGTCACAAGATGAACAATGAAAATTTTACACAAACAAGAGTACTTACCACGCCACCATCGGTCGCCGCCTCCGCAGAAGGAACCTGAAGGGTCGGGCGCTCAAGTAACTGAACCTCAGGGGTGGTATCATCTTGTGAAACTAGAGGAGCCACCCTATCCGACATCTCGACACTGCTAGAAGAAGCTGCACTAGTTTTTCTCTTACAGTTGCCACTGAAAAGTCTCTCGATACTATGCGAAGAATCCAAAGAAAGGTCGCATTACAGCAAATGCTTCTCCTCCACAAATGAAAATATATTGAACAAGCGATTGACCAATTCACGAGGCTCTGAAAACCGAAGCACCAGGGAAAATTCCCGCTCCTTCCCCTTCTAGCGGCGACAATAATCGAGGAGCGAATTCCACACCTCCAGTAAGCCCCAAGGGTTCCTAATGTATCCAAAAAGGGTGTTCCCGTGACGACGGTCTATCCGAGCCTTGAAATCAAGCTAACTCTTGTTGATGTGAATCTCCATGCGCTCCCCACCATCAGAGCGGACATCACACAACTCTCGGAAGCACTCCAAAGAAAGTCTCATGTCATGCTCACGAAAGAAAACAACCATGCCCATAAGGCGCACTACTCCCAACGAGATAAAGTGGGAGATCGGTACTCCGCAAAATTTCAAGATCTCGATCAATTCCTCTATGGCGAGAACCGGAAGCCAGAACTCAAAGTACTCTTGCAGACCGTCAGCCAGCCTCAGGGCGAATTTTGCACTCTCTCCTCGGCATGAGGAATTTTCACCTCTAAATCAGCAGACAGCCCGAACCACTTTCTCCAAACAATAATTTGGTCCTCGGTAAGATAGGAGCGCAGACGCAGTGGTCTCGCGGTATGCTTCGAGGCCTGTCACCAGAAAGGAAAAGTCAGATACAGTATGAAAGCACGCCCGCACAAGCACATTAGCCCGCAGACAATCTGGCACGCACCCGCACGTACGCGGCCCGATGCGCGCGCACATACGTGCATCCAGGCACGCACACACGACACGGTACGATGCGCACGTGCACCGGGAGTGCGCACAGTGCGTGCGCACAGTGTGCGCACACCTGCACCTAGGTACGCGCGCATCTAGGCACGCGCGCGCACCCAGGTGCGTGCGCACCCAGGCGCGCGCATGTGCGCCCGCTCGCATGACCTGGTGCGCGCGCGCTCGCGCCTGCGCTCGCCCAACGCATGCACGTTCAGGGATGCGCGCGCGACCAGGTGCGCGCCCATGCACGGTTCGGTCCACGTGCCTCCTCGCATGCCCGTGCATTGGCCGCCGCTGCGCCGCCCGACCGTGGGGGCGCTGGGAGTCTCCCTCTTTTTTGGGCACGTTGGCGCTTCCTCTTGCCGTCCCCTCTCTCCCCCAGAAATATTTTAACATTTCGTTACCTGGGCTCGCCGGGCGCCGCTCTCTAATGTTTCTGGCCTTTGCTGGTCGCCGTCATGGTTGAAGAGAATGGGGGAAAATCCTTATTCTCTTGCTTGTGCCAACCTCCGACAACAAAGGATTTGAGGGGCAATTGATGGGGATGAGGCTCCATTTAAAGGATTCGAGGTGCATTTAACCACTCCCCCCATGATTTCTCCTATTGTGAAGATCATGGGTTTGATCGGCCAGCCCACTCCCCATGATATCCTTCACAATAAGAGAAATCATGTGTGTCTCTCCTTCAATAACCGCCGTCGCCCGCCGCCGCCGCCCGCCGTCGCCGACCACCGCCATCGACCGCCGCCGCCGCCCGGCACTGCCACCGGCCGCCGCCGCCGCCGCTTGCAGGTTGGCCACCGTCCGAGCACTTTAGAGCATCCATCGCCGTCCGATCTATAGGTAACCACCCACTAACCACCAAGTTAGTGGGGGCCCATAAAAACACCTCCGGGAGGCTATAAAAGGAGCCCCAGGCCTCCTCATTTCTCACCTTTTGTCTCACAGTGTCTTCTTCCTCCTCAGTCCAGAGCTCTACCGAACTCCTCCCTCGGGTCATCTTCAAGCCGCCTACGAGCCAGAGGAACGCCGAAGTCCCCAAGTGCGCAGAGAAGGGAAGAAGATGACCATCACCAGCACTCAAGCACACCAGCCACTAAGCAGCATCCATTACTCCCTCGGCGCAACCTATTGCCCGTTGCGAGTCAGGAATTCTCTCTCACCACCAAGTTGTAACGAGGAGCGGTATGTCGCCCTCAATTCTCCAAACATATTGTAACCACAAACTGATAGTGGACTTTGACTGGCATAGATCCGATCACGTGGTTTTTTTACCCAGTTGAGGGATTTTCCCATGTTAAAACCTCTTGTGTCAACTTTCTATTTTCATTGACTGTATGCGTGCTCGACCATTCCGAGAGCTAAGACGCTCCAAGAATTCCAGCCCGACCGGGACGTCGAGTTAGTCCGTAATAGATGGGAAGAACTATCATAAGGGGAGTGTCTAAATGAAAGCCTTGTATGAATTTCAAGATCTATGAAGTCTTGTTGAAAATGGCATAGAAGAACCGAAGGATGTAGATGCCCTTAATTTACAATAGATGAATGAGTTGACAAAACTTAGAAAGAAGGAAAAGAAGGCATTATATTATATTCTTCAATCAATTGATGAAGTTATCTTTGAACGAATATCCTCATCTAATTCCGTTAAGGAGGCTTAGGGTATCTATACACTGCATATAGAGGAGAAGATAAAGTGAAACTAGTGAGACTTCAAACACTTAGATGTGAATTTGATCTGCTAAGGATGAAAGAGTCGGAATCGATTGAAACTTTTTTTAATCGAGTTATTGCTCTTGTGAATCAAATGACCCTTAATGGTGAAAATGTTGCAACTAAAACAATGATAGAGAAAATTCTGAGAAGTTTACCGAGGATGTTTGAGAACATTATGGTTAATATTAATAAGTCAAAGGACTTATCTAATTTGCCCATTGAAAGCTTGATAGGATCTCTAGAGTCTCATGAGTTTAGGGTGAAGAAATATGATTCAAGTACTGTCGAGCAAACATTTCAAACTCAACTTTCTGTGAGAGGAAGCAACAGAGGAAGAGGCAGGGGGAGATTATCAGTTCGAGGAAGAGGAGGACGAACTGAAGGTGATCATGAAAAATAATAGTCTCAACAACAAAATTCTCAGAACAAAAGAGAAAGTTCAAGTAGAGTTATAGGTAGAGGTAGTGGGAGACCACTACCTCGAGTTCAATATTATCATTGTCAGAACTATTGTAGAAAGAAACAGGCTGAAGAGAATAAGGATTCTATTTTTAATGCATGAGAAGGTAACTTCAAATGATGATACAATGTTTCTTACTTCTGATGTGAAGGAGAATAGTGTGAATAAAGTGTGGTACATTGATAGTGGTTGTAACAATCACATGACAGGAAACAAAGATCTCTTTGTGAGTTAGGATGATTTTTTTAGAAAGAATTCCGAACTGGTGATGATAAGAGGCTATCTGTTTCATGGCTGTGAGGATATCTTAGTGAAAACAAAGAAGAGGATGAAGCACATCTGCAATGTCCATTATATGTCCGTCTTGAAACACAATCTGATTACTGTTGGGCAACTCCTTGTTAAAGGTCTTGGTGTCCATTTTATGAGTGACTCTTGCGAGATCAAAGACAAAGATTACACTCTTCTTGGAAAGGTATGTATGACTCCAAACAAGATGTTCCCTATTAAGTTCAATGATGATGTGGCAAACTCTTTTAATACTATTCTGAAATACAAATCATGGTTATGACACCATCAATTTGGTCATTTGAATTTTGAGTCCTTATCTCAAATGATCATGAAGAAGTTGGTTCGTGGCTTACCACTTATTGAACACAGTGAGAAAGTTTGTGAAAGGTTTCCTTTCGAAAAGCATGCACGAACTTCATTTTCAAGTGAAAGTGCATGTAGAGCATCAAAGCCTTTAGAGCTTATTCATTCAGATAAATGTGGACCAATGAGGATTACTTCTATCTGAGGAAGTAGATATGTTGTATTCATAGATGATTTTAGTAGAAAGGTTTGGGTATACTTTATGAAAGAAAAATCTGATGTGTTTGGGTACTTTAAGGAGTTCAAAGCTCTTGTGGAGAAGCAAAGTGATTGTCAGATAAAAACTCTTCATTCTGATAAAGGGGTAGAATATCTCTCTAGTGAGTTTAAAGATTTTCTAAAGCAAAATGACATCAAACATCAATTGACTACAATGTATACACTATAAAAAATAGTATAGCAGAAAGGAAGAACAGAACTATCATGGAGTCAGCTCGAAGTATGCTTGCGACAAAAGGTATGCCAAATGCTTACTAGGCAGAGGCAGTTGTGTGTGCTATCTATTTATTAAATCGATCTTCATCTAAGAGTGTCCCAGGTAAGACTCCTTGTAAAGCTTGAAGTGGTGAAAAGCCATGTGTTAGTCATTTACATATTTTTGGAAGTATTGCTTACTCTCATATGCCAGAAAAATTGAGAGGTCAACTTGATGATAAATCTGAGAAGTGCATATTCGTTGGGTATATTAAGTAATCAAAGGCTTACAAATTGTATAATCCAGTAACTATGAAGACTATCATTAGCATAGATGTTCTATTTAATGAAGAAGAATCACAGAATTGTACTAAAAAAAAGAGTCCAATATCCATACCAGTTGAAGAAGGAAAGAAAGAAATTGGTGGAGTTGAGGATTTAGAAGAACTTTCTTTTGAGGGAAAGATGTAACGCCCCAAATTTCTTAAGGCAGGAAATGGTGTTCTGGAGGTTATTGCCCGGCGGTTGTTAGGTACCGCGCAGTGGTAGCTCCATTGATAGCAATGATAGCATTGAGAGCATTGAGTCAACTTGACGCTGGACTTACCATGTGGCGGTAGTGTTACCGTGTGTCAGTAGTGTTACCGCATGGCGGTAGTTGGGGAATTAAACTGGCAGTTCTCTCGAAAAGCTATCGCCCGGCAATAGGGATACCGCTGGCGATAGCTAGGTCAATTTAGTTGACGAGGCTCTCAGGATCCTACCGCGTGGAGATAGTAGTGGGTGTTGTGTCGTAACTGATGTCGGCTATCGCGCGGTGTTAGAATCTTATCGTGCGACGATAGTGAATTTATAACAGCGTGGCCACGTGTTGGCCTGTGATTAGAGGGCCTGGGCGGTTACACTTGAAAAGAGGCATTACCGTGCGGTGGTAGCTTTATATATATGTCTGGTTCGGCCGTTTCCTCTTTATTATTCTGGAGTTAGAGAGTTTGGCCTGGTTTTCTGGAGGAGTAACAGCACCAGAAGAAGGAAGATCTTGCCGTCGTTCGTGTTTCGGGTCTCGGATTCGCAAGGCAAGTTCGTATTTGTGGAGGCAAAGTCAGAGCAGCCGTTTTCAATCATCTGGATTTCTCCCATGGAGCCAAAGCGTACATCAAGGGTAACGATCCTCTTCCTTGGACAAGTGAGGTTAGACACTCCATGAACACGTGGGAAGTGTTCTCCCGACGGGTTATCCATGTATCCCCATTAGTTTGCAATTATATCCGAAATCAAAGTTCGAAATAGGCATGTTGTATGAAGCCCATCCGGACAGGTTGGTCTGGATTGGTGATGGTTATATGTTTTGTATGCTGGAGAAGACTCCATGTTAATCGTGTAGATTTCGAAGTCTCGAGGTGTGCAGGTGACTGCGTTGAGAGTACTGGAGGAAGTCTCTAGAAAAACACCCGAAAAAGGGGAAGAAACGATAGTCTTACCCCTACCGCGCGGCGGTAGTGCTACCGCCGGTGATAGCTCCCAGTGAGCTATGTTTGGTTGTGAAGCTTGTCTCTGGGAGACCTGTAGGCTATTTATTGTGAAGCTTGTCTCGGGGAGACCTGTGGGCTGTAATTTTGATGAGCGTGGGCTTAATTTTGCTCAGCTATAATGTGACGGGTGTGGGCTTAATTTGCCCTGTCAAGGTAGCCATGTGTGCTAACCTAGGATCATAATCGGGTTATGAATAGTACGAAAATGGGAAAGGTGATGCCGAACCGCATCGTGGCTGACAAGTCTGACGAATTGAGCATGGGAAATAGCTGATCTGTACCCAACCCTTGTCGTCCGTCTTGGAGTGAGTCATACTATGGATTTGCAGATCATTATGACTTTGTCAGAGGCTTGGGGCATTGTCTCTGGCTTAGGCCCTTGAATGACTAAAAGCTTAAACGTGGATGACTGTCAAAGGACGGCGGTGGGACCCTTGAGGTCCTATACACCAAGAATGTTCCCTGAGTACACGGGGAGTCTGGCCGATAGTGCTAATATCTGTGGCGAATGGTGCTTAAGTTGCACATATATATGAGTATACTAATGCCTGCAGGGAAGGAGCACTGCCACCCCGAGTGAGGGGTGGGGTCGTTATAATTTGGTCAGCTAATGCTGAATGTTGCTTTTGTTTGCCGCTGTTGCGGTGGGGTGTTGATTGCAGGTGCGGCAGAGCCAAGTGGTAAGTAGAGGGCTGCAGCCCAGGACAGCTATGCCGGCCCTCGAAGTCCAAAGCGAATAGCTAGTGATTATCTTAGAACTCATGAGTGGCTGGCCTACGTGCCGATATTTTGAAAACATTAACATTTGAGTAAACATTGTACGGCATTAAGGCCATGACTACTTTTGTGTATTTTCTATACTCATTCCTATTTCTATGTTTAATTGACATTCATGTTTCTGTGGGTTCTGTTTATAACCTTTAAAATTACTTCCACTAAAATATACTCTGTGTTAGGAAACATTGTTGGATGAAGGTTTCAATTAGTAACTCCTTGGTCTGTCTGTAGTATATGGCGTCGGGCCCCATCCAGACCTACTGCTATATGCTATCCGACGGATATGGGTGTTACAAGTTGGTATCAGAGTCTGGTGTCGGTCTTTCTTATTCAAATTCGTAAGCGAATTATTTTAAGGGGTGGTGAGCACTTGTATGTGCGTCACCATTATAACATAAAAGAACCCCTGAATGTCCACTTAGGAATGAAAATATACATGTTTGAGGAACCTAAGTGTTCCTATGATTGCATTTTGGCAATCTGTTTGTCGCCTAATTGAGTGTTTTTACAACTCTAGGTGACTAGGAGCGATGCGGGGCAGTCACAACAACAACACTCCACGGAGAGTGGTGTACCTAACAGCGTGTCTGTGACCCCTCCTTTGGCTGAAACCATACGAATGGTAGCGGAAGCAGTGTTCGCTATGATCAATGCACAACGTGGAAGGCATGTGCAACCCCCTTTCCCTGGGGTGGCTTCAATGTCGGTTGGTGCTCTAGAGCAAATGGCAATTAGAAGATCATCGGACCAACAGTTGAACATGCTTTTGGCGTAGGGGATGCACTCTGTTGACGAGTATTTGCATGTGTTTGTCATGATAAGGCGCTACTCAGGGTTTGAGTTGGAGGACAAGCAGACTATGGTAAATAGATTTTATAGCGGTCTGCGTGATGACTTACGGCTTCTATTGGTAGGACCAAAATTATTTGGATTTCGAGCATTGGTGGAGTCAGCTAGATCTTTAGAAGTAGATTTGGCAAAAGTCCACCAGACATCAGTGTGCAGGGTACTGAACCCTGTAAGTCCTGCTAAGGTTAAATACTGTGGGAGGAGGAGGCAAAAATATAAAGCATAGACTAGTCAAGATCCATATGCTTGCCATACTTGTGGCAAGTCAGGACACCTTGTCCACGACTGTCGTGATAATGCCTCGAAGACAAAGAAAGCTAAGTCAGGAGCAGCTACAGGGCAAGTTCAACTTACTTTTTATACGTGTGGCAAGATAGGACATATTGCCAGAGAATGTCAGAGTGGTACTCCAGTGGCAAAGGAGACTAGATATGGAGCAACTGTTGGGCAAGACCCAATTATATATTACACTTGTAGTAAGCTGGGACATATAGCCCGTGACTATTGGAGTGGGCTTCCGAAGACCAAGAAAGAGGCTGGAGGCCATACGCAAAAAGACTAGATGGCAGGTACGGTTTAGTTTATAACTGTTATACCTATGACATGATTAGTTTCTTATCTATGACTTGTTTATAATAGGCTTTGCTCTGTGCTTGGTTGTAGAGAGCACTGTTCGTTGCAGGGGCTTCTCGTTCCTTAGCAATGAAGGTCTTCGTGTGGTTAATCCTAATTCTTTCCATTGTATCGATTATGTATATAAAAACCAAACGAAAATATGATCGTTAAAGATTGTAGGTGGTGTAACCCCAAGGGGTCACACTAGGACAGATCACCGAACACGAGACTAAATTAGCAATTCTTGATGGTGCAGAGTTATTATTAACTCTATTAGAGGCAATGAATCCCAAGCCTGGTTTTGGTCGGTGTTCCGGTAGTGTCAAAATTTGCTGACGTGTTCCCCAATGATCTCCCTGGAGCTCCACCTTAGAGAGAGATTGATTTCACCATCATGTTGGTGCTAGGTTCCAAATCGGTGTCGTGGTATCCATACCGCTTAGCACCAAGAGTGATGGCAAGGTTGAAAGCGCAGCTTCAAGAATTGATAGAGCAGGGGTATGCGCGTCCGAGTACGTCGCCTTGGAGCACTCCGGTACTTTTTGTGAAGAAGAAGGATGGAAGTATGTGGCTTTGTATTCATTATCGGAAACTGAACAAGTTAGCAGAGAAGAACAAGTACCCGATTCCAAGAATCGACGATCTGTTCGACCAACTAGTTGGGTCGACAGTATATTCGAAGCTGGATTTGAAGTATGGTTACTGTTAGCTAAGAATCAGGGAAAGTGATATCCCCAAGACGGCGTTCAATACACGTTATGGGCATTACAAGTTTACGGTCATGCCTTTTTGGACTGACTAATGCGCCATCTGTGTTTATGAACTTGATGAACCGATCATTCAGGGAATATCTGGATCGGTTTGTAATAGTGTTCATTGATAATATCCTCATGTACTCCCAGTCCGAGTTTGATCATGCTTAACATTTACAAATTGTTCTGGAGACTTTGAGAAGCAGTCAGCTATATGCCAAGTTCTCAAAGGATGAGTTCTGGCTTTCTTCGGTGGCATTCCTTGGTCATATTATTAGTGGTGAGGGAATCGCAGTGGATCCGACAAAGATTGTTGCGATACGTGAGTGGCCTGTATTGTCTTCGGTGGCAGAAGTCCGGAGTTTTCTAGGGCTTGTCGGCTACTACATGCGCTTCGTGGATAACTTCTCATGGATGGCATTACCCCTCACGACCTTGATAAATAAAGATCAAAAGTTTGTCTGGTCGCCGGCGTGCGCGCAAACTTTTTAAGAGCTGAAAAGTCGTCTGACCACGACGACTATTCTATGTTTGCCATGTGGGATAGAAGGCTTTGAGATATAAAGCGACGCCTCTGGCAGCGGCCTAGGCTGTGTTCTGCTACAACATGAGAGTGTAATAGCGTATGGCTCGCGCTATTTGAAGGTGCATAAGAGGAATTATCCGGTCCACGACTTGGAGTTGGCGGCCGTGATACTCGCTCTAAAGCTTTGGAGGCACTATCTATATGGTGTGAAGGTCGATATCTATACCGACCGTAAGAGCCTGAAGTATCTATTAGATCAGAAGGACCTAAATATGCGACATTAAAGGTGGATGGAGTTCCTCGGGGACTACACCTTCAAGATACACTACGTACCTGGGAAAGGTAATGCAGTTGCAGATGTGTTAAGTCGCAGAGCTCCCGCGGAGGCCAATTGGTTATCGATGCATGACAAGCATCTGGTTCGAGATTTGGAAGCCTTGGAGATCTCTTGTGTTGATAAGAGGTCTGGTGTTGAAGCTCAGTTGAACTGGACAAAGGTATAATATGACATGGCTGATCAGATTCGGTAGGCCTTGAAGTTGGATGACAGTATGAAGCGGTTCATGGTTGAGGCTTTGGATGGGTCAAATGCCCAATTTACTGTCGATGATGGGTTATTATGGAAGGATAGTCGTTTGTGCATCCCAAGTGTAGGTAAGATACGAGAGGAATTGTTGTATGAGGCTCATCATACTAAGTACTCGATTCACCTGGGGAGCACAAAGACGTACAAAGATATGAAAAAGCAGTTCTGGTGGAAGGGACTGAAGAGGGACATAGCACTTTATGTGGCAAATGTCAAGCGTGCGCCTTGGTGAAGGTGGAGTGCCAGAAGCCCAGAGGATTTTTGAATTCTTTACCTATACCGGAATGGAAGTTCGACGATATATCCATGGATTTCGTGCATGGTTTGTCGAGATTGCAGAAGGAAAACGACGCCATCTGGGTGATCGTAGATCGTTTGACGAAGGTGTGGCACTTCGTCCCAAATAAGAAGGATGATTCAATTGATAAGCTGGTAAAATAATATGTAGATAATATTGAACGATTGCACGGTGTGCCCCGTGGCATCGTGAGTGACCGAGATGGCGCTTCGCATCCAACGACTGGAGGTTGGTGCATAAACTGTTGGGGACCAAGCTGAAGTTCAGCACAGCCTTTCATCCGTAGACGGATGGTAGACCGAGAGGGTCAGCAGGACAATGGAGGACATACTTCGCATGTGGGCCCTGGATTTCGGTAAAAGGTAGGAAAATCACCTGTTTATGATTGAGTTTGCTTATAATAACAGCTACCAAACGAGCATTCAAATGGCGCCCTTCGAGGACCTATATGGTAGGAAGTGTCGTACTCTGTTGTCTTGGTTGGAGATGAGCGAGTCAAAACTGTATAAGCGGAAGGAAGTCGATGATGCGAACAATCCATGAGCGGATGCTGGTTGCTCAGGATAGGAAAGTTAAGTACTATAAGGCCAAGCACAGGAACGTTAAGTTTACCGTGGGAGATTGGGTTTATTTGAAGATTAAGCCTTTCAAGGGTGTCTCAAGGGTTTGACGCTTGAAAAAGCAGAGTCCAAGATATCTTGGGTCGTTTGAGATACTAGAGCGTATTGGAGAAGCTACCTATCAGTTAAAGTTATCAATGGACTTGAGTTGTCTGCACGATGTATTCCACATATCAGTGTTGCGCAAGGCGGTGCAAGAGCTTATGTAAGTGATTGCTGCAGATCAAGTATCAGTTGATAGTGGATTGACAATGAGGTGATGTAGGGAATATCCTTGAGAATCGTCACGGAGGCCACGACGACGCTTATGACACGATCTACGCCCTCTAACCCGCACGCTAACGTAAACGCAGCCACAACAATTATTTTATTTATCGTTCGCGCTAACAATATGGATCGTCGTTCCGCAAATAGATCGAATGTTGGCTATAGGCCAAATTCTTTCCGGCTAAATGGGATAATATTGATCCCGAGCGAGCTTTGGGGTTGTACCAAAATAGATCCACCAAGAACAAAATGATTCGAAAGATGGTAGGATCTATCCCAACAAAAGAAAAGCGAGGATCGCCAATCCTTTTACGAATCTTTCGAAAAATCCAAACGAAAAATACCAATCTATTATTTGATTAACCGCGAAGAAAAACAAATCGGAAAATAACGCAAAATCCGTCCACCACAAGAACTATCTAGAGAAAGAAAACTCTTGGTAGAAATTTTCGTTACCCCTCTCGGATTTGTAGATCTGTGATGCGTGGATCTACCAAGTTTGATCGCTCCTCCTTTGAACGTCCACGGGAAACGCGCTACGGATGATGAACGTGCTAATCTCCTTCACTTCACGCCGTGGAGTAAAACACCTATCTTCTTCCTTGCAAGCAAGCAACTTCTCTTGCATGGGCCGAAAACACCTTTCAAGAGTAGATCTCGGTTGGCCGAGAGCGAGAAAGGAGGAGGACGGCCGAGCACTAAGAGGAAGGGGCGGCTGAGGGCAAGAGGGGGAGTGGTGGAGGCCGAGCACTTAGGGAAAGAGAAAGGCCTTGGGGCCGGCAGCTTGGAGGAAGAGAGAAAGAGAGGGGGGCGGCGGTTTTGAGAAGAAAGAGGGGGAAAATAGATTAGGCAAGTTCAACTTTTGATTTCAAATATATTCTACCACATAATGAAGAGTTTAAGGCCCTTATATAGGCTTACATCTCAAAGCAAAAATCATGTGGCTAAAGGCACACCACATAAATAAAAATGCAGAAATTAAATAATGTTTTTAAAGAGCCATCATGAAACGGCTATTAGCACACCAAAACAAAAAAATATCACATATGATTCTTGTTGCGAGGGCGAAGCCTGTAGCCATGACCGCTACGACGTCGCACGTCCTTTGCCGGTACATCTTCAACATAGTCATGCTCCATTTGCCGTCCTGGTGGCCGTCGCCATCACCGTCGTCATCACGAGGGTCAAGCCCATTCGAGTCGAGGATGTGGGAGTCAAGCGACTTCGTAATAAAGAGATATGGATGATCAAGGTCCGGTGGGACAACTGTGGCCGAGAGGAGCATTCATGGTAGCGGGAGCAAACTATGAAGTTGGAGTTCCCCGAGTTATTCAATTGAGGTACACAGTTAATGTTGATTAAATACTTTAGTTTCCTGCATGACTTAATTTCACGACAAATTTATTTAAGTGGGGGAGATTTGTAACACCCCAATTTTTTTAAGGCAGAAAATGGTGTTCTGGAGGTTAGCACCGGGTGGTAGCTAGGTACGGCGCGACGTTAGCTCCATTGATAACATCAAAAGCATTGAGAGTGTTGAGTCAACTCGAAGCTAAACTTACCGCGTGGCGGTAGTTGGGGAATTAAACTGGCAGAGCTCTCGGGAAGCTATCGCCCGACGATAGGGATACCGTGGGCGATAGCTAGGTCAATTTATTTGACGAGGATCTTGGGATCCTACCGCGCGGGATCGCGTGGCGATAGTAACAGGTGTTGTGTCATAACCGACGTCGGCTATCACACGACATTAGAATCTTATCGCGTGGCGATAGTGATCTATAACGACGTGGCACGTGTCGGCCTGTGATTGGAGGGCTTGGGCGGTTACATGCGAAACGAGGCATTATCGCGCGGCGATAGCTTTATATATATGCCTTGTTCTGCCGTTTCCTCTTCATTATTCTAGAGTTGGAGAGTTTGGCCTAGTTTTCTGGAGGAGTAGCAGTGCCAGAAGAAGGGAGTTCTTGTCGTCATTCGTGTTTCAGGTTTCAGATTCGCAAGGCGAGCTAGAAGTTGTGGAGGCAAAGTCGGAGCAGTTGTTTTCAACCATTTGGATTTCTCCCATGGCGCCAAAGCGTACATTAAGGGTAACGATCCTCTTCCTTGGACATGTGAAGTCCTTTGTTTGGAATTTGAGGGTAGACACTCCACGAATACGGGGGAAGTGTTCTCCCGACGGGTTGATCCATGTATCCCTATTAGTTTGCATTTAGAACCGGAATCGAAGTACGAAATAGGCATGCTGTGTGAAGCCCATCCAGACGGGTTTGTCTAGATTGGTGATGGTTATATTCTTTGTATGCCGGAGAAGAATCCATGTTAATCATGTAGATTTCGGAGTCGCGGGGTGTGCAGGTGACTGCGTTGAGAGTAATGTAGGAAGTCTCCAGGAAAACACCCGAAAAAGGGGAAGAAATGATAGTCTTACCCCTACAGCGCGACGGTAGTGCTACCGTCGGCGAAAGCTCCCAATGAGCTATGTTTGGTTGCGAAGCCTGTCTCTGGGATACATGTAGGCTATTACTTGTGAAGCCTATCTCGGGGAGACCTGTGGACTACAATTTTGATGAGCGTGGGCTTAATTTGCTCAGCTATAATGTGACGGGTGTGGGCTTAATTTGACCTGTCATGGTATCCATGTGTGCTAACCTAGGATCATAACCGGGTTATGAATAGTACGGAAATGGGAAAGGTGATGCCTACCTGTATCGTGGCTAACGCGCCTGACAAATTGAGTACGGGAAATGGCTGATCTGTACCCAACCCTTGTAATCCGTATTAGAGTGAGTCATACTATGGATCTACAGATCATTATGACTTTGTCGAAGGCTTGGGGCATTGTCTCTGGCTTAGGTCCTTGTGAGACTAAAATCTCAAACATGAATGACCGTCAAAGGATGGTGGTTTGACCCTTGAGGTCCTGTACACCAAGAATGTGCCCTTAGTGCACAGTGTGTCTGTCCGGTAGTGCCAACATCTGTGGCGAATGGTGCTTAAGTTGCACGTTGTGGTTGCCAATATATATGAGTATACTAATGTCTATAGGGAAGGAGCACTGCCACCCCAAGTGAGGGGTGGGCTCGTTATATAATGCGGACTCTTGCTTTTGTTTGCCATCATTGTGGCGGGGCATTGATAGCAGGTGCGGCGGAGCTAAGTGGTAAATAGCAGTCTGGAGCCCAGGACAGCTATACCTGCCCTCGAAAGCCAAATCGAATAGCTAGTGATTACCTTAGAACTCATGAGCTGCCGGACTACGTGCCAATGTTTGGAAAACATAAACATTTGAGTAAACATTGTAAGTCCTTAAGGCCATAACTACTTTTGTATATTTTCTGTACTCATTCCTATTTCTATGTTTAGTGGACATTCATGTTTCTGTGGGTTCTGTTTATAATCTTTAAAATTACTTCCTCTAGAATATACTCTGTGTTAGGATATGTTGTTGGATGAAGGTTTCAATTAATAACTCCTTGGTCTGTCTGTAGTATATGGCGTCGTACCCCGGCCGGACTGATAAAATTTGATATAACGGAAGACGGGAAATCAGGCACAAGAACACTCAACCAATTATGAGCCCAAATAAACCAGATGCAAACCGGAAGAGCAAGAATCTTGTACTAAACAATATTTACAAGGCGAGACATACATGGCGAGACATGATTCGCCAAATAAACCAAAGATAAAGCAGGAACAGTTACAAGGAAAAACCTAACCACGCGGACTCAAAGAGTTAGCCATCGGCTCTACTGCTGCACTATGGAGTCCGCCCAAACCGTCAGGTCGCCAGACTGCAAACCAAGCCGCGTGGACTGCCTGTTATTCTAATGCAAGAAGAAACTCTACTCATCAATCAGCAAGCCGCCTAACCGCAAGGTCGCCTAGCCTCCTGACCGCACGATCTGCTACTACCGAACTGAACAAACCGCCAGAAGCGGACAGCTTATTGAACTGGGAAACTAGTTGCAGAAGAGAGACTGCCTAAACGCAACCCGCTACCTACTGTTAACCGCTGATTGCTATCCACAGAGTCTGCACTGTCCCTGACCGTAGTCAAAACCAAGTCCCTGGCTTCCAGTGCTATCCGCATAACCTGCACAGCACAACCCGGTCAATCTTCAAACCGTGCAGATATAATATCCAGTCTGCAACAACTATTCGCGAGTTCACTTACTATTCATTTAGTTATCATTGATGTGATGCGGCGTACTATTTATAGGCACTGTAAGAAGCGAACTAAAACAAGCCGGAAATGGTATAACTGAAATTTTATTATCAGAAAAAGGTATCTATTACAAAGGTATGGCCTCCCTTATATAGAATGGAGGAGAGAAGAGAGAATACAAATAAGAGATGTGGGACTAAAAACTATACAAAAGAATCTGGGCGGCTAGAATAACAGGCCGGAACAAGCCGCGCGGTTAGACAGAAGGGCTAACCGCTCGGCCACTACCAGAGAGAGAGACAAGCCGCCAAGTGAGACCGTTAGACCGCCCGGTCTCCTAGTCGCCAGTAACAGACCGCTTGGACCTCAGACCTCAACGCAGCAACCAACCCGCTGGAGGCAAACCGCCAGACCGCCCGGTCAATAACCCGCCAAGCCAGACCGACAGACCGCCCGGTCTCAACTTCAACACTCCCCCTCAAGCTGGAGCATATATGTCGATCATTCCCAGCTTGTCACATATATGAAGAAATGAGGCGGATACAGGCTTGGTGAAGATGTCGGCCAGCTCTTTTTCAGACGTGACGAAGGGAGTGCAAATTTGTTCCTTCAGAATCTCTTCACGAATGAAATGACAGTCGACCTCAATGTGTTTGGTTCTCTCATGGAAGACTGGATTTTTGGAGATATATATAGCAGCCTTGTTGTCACAGAACATAGGTAGAGGATGGTTGTAGACCTCTCCTAAATCCAACATGAGAGCTCGTAGCCACTTTAGTTCGCAAGTGGTCGATGCCATACTCCGATATTCAGCTTCAGCACTGGATCTGGAGACAACAGATTGCTTCTTGCTCTTCCAACTTACCAGATTGCCCCCAACAAAGGTACAGAAACCGGAGGTAGACTTGCGGTCCCCTTTGTCATCCGCGTAACTCGCATCTGAGTAAGCTTCAACCCTCAGATGATCATTCTTCTGAAAGAGCAATCCTTTCCCAGGGGCTGCTTTGACGTACTCCAAGATCCGCAAGGCGGACTGTAGATGGCACTCCCTGGGAGCTTGCATGAATTGACTCACCTTGCCCACAGCATAGGAGATGTCGGGCCTAGTCACGGTGAGGTATATGAGCTTACCAACTAGATGCCTGTACCGCGAAGCATCTGAAAGAAGAGGCGAATCATCTGTCCAGGTTTTGTCTTCTCCAACAGCCATGGGACATCGGGCAGGTTTGGCCCCAGTCAATCCTGCTTCTTTTAAAATATCAAGAGCATACTTACGCTGAGAGAGGACTAAAGAGTTGGGCTTCCGAGAGATTTCGATCCCCAAAAAGTACTTCGGAGAACCCATATCTTTCGTGACTAGATGTTGGCGAAGATGCCGCTTTGTCAAGGCTACCCCTTCCTGGTCATCACCAGTGAGAAGAATATCATCCACATATACTGCAAGAACCACCAGTCCCGAAGAGGTTTTGCGAATAAATAGAGAGTGATCAGCAGCGCTGCGAGCAAAACCAACGGCCGCCACGATGCCGCTGAATTTGTCAAACCAAGCTCGAGGGCTCTGCTTGAGGCCATAGATTGCCTTCTGTAGCCGACAGACTCGTGTCTCCCCCTGAGCAACATACCCTGGAGGTTGCTCCATGTAGACGGCCTCCTGAAGATCACCATAAAGGAAGGCATTCTTGATATCCAGCTGGGAAAGGGGCCAGTCTTTGTTGACTGCCACAGAGAGAAGGACCCGTATAGTGCTGAGACGAGCCACGGGAGAGAAGGTGTCAAAGTAATCAACCCCATAGGTTTGAGTAAAGCCCTTAGCCACCAGACGAGCTTTGTACCGGTTTACAGTGCCATCTGGGCCAAACTTGACTACAAAGACCCATCGACAGCCAACAACATCTGTATCAAGAGGAGGAGGGACAAGAGTCCAGGTACCCCGCTCTGTGAGGGTCGCCATTTCCTCATCCATGGCCAGCTTCCAGTGAGGAATGGCAAGGGCCTCCTGGTAGGAACGAGGTGTGGTAGTAGCAGAGATAGCCAGCGCAAAGGCCCTGCGAGAAGGGGTAAGACGATCATATGAAACAACAGCAGCAAGGGGGTGTAGGGTACACGTCCGCACCCCTTTGCGAAGAGCTACAGGAAGATCCAGGTCGGCGGGCTCCTCGGCATCCAGAGCATCCGTGGCAGAGAGAGCTGGCCCGGGAGGAGAGAGCGACGGCAGCGGAGATGAGGGAGATGGAGGCGGAGAGAGAGGTGGAGGGAGAGGAGTGGGCGGAGACGGAGGAGGAGCGGATATCGCAGTAGGAGACGAGGGAACGAACGGAATAACAGGAGAATCCGAGGTGGGAGGAAGAGAAGAGGAGTCATCCGAGAAGTAGGAGGCATTCTCGAAGAAGGTGACGTCAGCGGAGACAAACTGTTTACGAAGAACAGGATCAAAGCAGCAGTAGCCTTTCTGAGTGACCGAGTACCCCAGAAAAACACATTTGGTGGAGCGAGGGGAGAGCTTATCACGGGTGGCAGATGGGACATGCACAAAAGCAGTGCACCCAAAGATTCGGAGAGGGAGAGGAAAAGGCTCCTTGCCAGGATAAAGGATGGAAAAAGGGGTTTTTCCCTGAAGAACGGAGGAAGGAATGCGATTGATGAGATAGCAAGCAAGAAGAACAGCATAACCCCAATATGAGTGAGGGACATGCATTTGAGTCATTAATGTGCGAGCAACATCGAGGAGGTGACGGTTTTTGCGTTCCGCCACCCCATTTTGTTGGGATGTATAGACACAACTTGTTTGATGAATAACGCCATGTTGAACACAGAAAGAGGTAAAAGCATGACTTAAGTATTCTTTTGCATTATCAGAGCGAAAAGTTTTAACACTAACATCAAACTGATTTTTGATTAAATGATAAAAGGAGGTCCATACATTAAACAGTTCAGAGCGATCTCGTAAGAGATACACCCAAGTACATCTAGAAAAATCATCAATAAAAGTTACAAAATAAGAACTACCCCGACCAATAGTAAGGGTAGGAGCAGGTCCCCAGATGTCGGAGTGGACTAGATCAAACGGACGGGTAGAGCCCCGACCTTGCTTCGGCGGGAAGGAGGAACGATGATGCTTGCCAAGTTGACATGCTTCGCAGTGGAGAGGAGTAGTGGAGGGAGGGAGGTGGGGCAGAAGCTGATGCAGAAGCCGTGGTGGAGGATGACCGAGACGGAGATGCCACTGGAGAAGATCCGTACAAGAAGAAGAGAATGCGGACAAAGCGGAAACGTTGTCGAGGAAGTAGAGGCCACCACTCTCAGTCCCAGTAGCAATCGTCCGCTGGGAGCTCGGATCCTGAAAAGAGCAAGAAGATGGAGTAAACGTCACAGAACATTGAAGCTGCTTGCACAAAGAAGTAACCGATAACAGATTGCACGGAAACTTGGGCACATAGAGAGTGTCCTCTAGCCGAAGGGACGGAGTAACATGAACCACTCCCGACCCATGAACCGGGGAGGGAGAACCGTCTGCAATGAGGACCGGGGGCAACCGATCATGCTGTTCGAGGAGAGAGAAGCACTGAGGATTGCCCGTCATATGATTAGTAGCACCGGAGTCGATAAGCCATTTACCTTGAGTGACTACATGGGCACTACCTGATGATGTGACTACGGAAGCAGACGGCTTGGAAGAAGAGGCGGAAGAGTCACCCGAGGGGCGAAGATGGGGATGTTTTGTCCAGCAGCGGTCAAGAGTGTGTCCGGTGCGGCCGCAGTGAGAGCAGAGATAGCGGGAAGAAGGACGTCCGCCAGACTGATGACTGCGGCTACCAGAGCCACTCCGCTGAGTTTGATGAGCATAGTTATCCGGAGGAGAAGGAGCGGGTAGAAGCGGGCGCTGAAGGAGAGAGGTGACAGCGGCGATGCGAGCAGCGGTGGCATCTAATATAGGAGATTCCCCCTCACCCAGAATTTGTTGGCGGATCATGTCATAAGTGTCAGGAAGACGGAGCAGATAACACACAACCAGAAGCTCCTGGAAGTGCTTGTGTTGTTGAGCCAGATCCGCAGAAAAGGGGCGATTCTGAAGAATCTCAGCCCCAAGAGCTTGAACTTGTTGGTAGGCAGCAGCGGGAGACAAGGTAGGCCGGGCAAAGAGGTCCGCATACAACGTATAGATGCGGGACGTCTGAGCCCCTTTGGAATACAAAGCAGCAAGATGAAGCCAAGCGGCCTTCACCGTCTCATCATGACGGATGACGGGAAGGCATTCATCGGATAGACTGTTAGCGAGCCAAGTACGCACAAGAGCGTCACTCGCATCCCAGTCATCAAAGAGAGGAGAAGTGGTAGGAGGAGGGTCATCAACGAGATGGTGGCGTTTGCGTTGCGAGCGAAGGAGAAAGGTGAAAGAGACGCTCCAATCCGGGTAGTTGGAGCCGACAAGCTTGGAAACGGTGCCAAGGTTCCCGGAAGGAGTAGGAGGAGGAGCCGGATTGGCTACAGGGGTGGCGGCAGGAGTGGTGGCGGTAGAAGCATCAGAAAGAGCCATAAGAGCAAACAACAGGAAGCCGCGCGGTTAGAAAACAGGCCGCGCGGATAGGCAGAAGAGGAACTGCAGCGGTCAGGATGACAGACACCAGCGGCCAGAGAGACCACGACCAAGCCGCAGTAACAAGCGAAGGGGAAGAAGTCGAGCGGCAAGCAGACAGTCCGCTCGAACAGAAGCACAAGAGAGGGCAAGGCACACGGCGATAGGTCGCGGCGAACAAGGCGACAGATCGCAGTGAACAAGGCAACAGGTCGCGCACACAGAGGGCAACGACAGGGAGACCGCGCGGACAGGGCGCAAGCCGGAGAAGCAAGCCGCGCGGATAGAGAGAAGAACAGAATCAGGAGGAAAAGATCGATTCCTCTGATACCATGTAAGAAGCGAACTAAAACAAGCCGGAAATGGTATAACTGAAATTTTATTATCAGAAAAAGGTATCTATTACAAAGGTATGGCCTCCCTTATATAGAATGGAGGAGAGAAGAGAGAATACAAATAAGAGATGTGGGACTAAAAACTATACAAAAGAATCTGGGCGGCTAGAATAACAGGCCGGAACAAGCCGCGCGGTTAGACAGAAGGGCTAACCGCTCGGCCACTACCAGAGAGAGAGACAAGCCGCCAAGTGAGACCGTTAGACCGCCCGGTCTCCTAGTCGCCAGTAACAGACCGCTTGGACCTCAGACCTCAACGCAGCAACCAACCCGCTGGAGGCAAACCGCCAGACCGCCCGGTCAATAACCCGCCAAGCCAGACCGACAGACCGCCCGGTCTCAACTTCAACAGGCACGGGGAGGAGTGTGGTCACCTCCCTAGCCGATAGGATAACCGCCTCATCCCGCAACAAGAATCAAGTGTATCCGCAAGCTACGGATACACAGCCAGTCCGTCGAGACCTATGCCCGATAGCCAGCCCTCCAAGAGAATCACCAAGGCTGGATAGCAAACCTATCCGCATTGTCGCTAAAGGCCAGGCCAGGATACTACCACCACCAGAACTCTGCAGCAACACCTTGTCTGCCTATCAGCGGACACTGCTTCAGTCTGCGCGCCCTGCAGACACAACACCAGTCCGCACCCCCAAGTTAGCAACCAAGGCACAATAGCTAAGCTGCTGAGCTTGAAAGATACTGCACCAGTCCACATGCCTTGCAGACTCAACTCCAGTCCGCATTCCCCAAGCTCGCAACCAAGGCACACAACAATTGTTGCCGAGCTTGGCGGACTGAGGAGCAGTCTGCGCTTAACTGCGCGATCTCACAGGACTGAGCCAAACCTGGACTTTGTTCATAACCAACCAAGTCCACACCACAGGACACAAGGGCCAGTCCGCGCTTACTAACGAACATTGGACCTAGTCCGCTAATCTTGGAGAACTCCAGCACCTGTCTGCTCTAACCGGTGAATCCTGCGGCTTCTACCAGCCGCACCACCAGAGCAAGACCAAGGCATCTTCCATGCCGATCTGCCGATCTCCAGCCAAGTCCGCATCTTGCCGGACTTCACGAATAGAGAAGCTATTCGCCCAGTTACCTTCTAGGATCCAACTGCCTGCTGAGTATAAGCCGGCCTGGCTAGCCTCCGCCTCTGTCCGCACAGTCCGCGCGAACAGATAGCCAAGGCCGCCAAAGAACAGTCCGTTTGCAACAGCTCTGCCGACCTGGCTAACCGCTAGTCCTATCCGCATAGACCGCGCGGACAGGTCGCCCAGGTCGCCCAATCACCCACTTTCACTTCACCATTTTCAACACTCCCCCTTGAAGTGTGAAGTGATGAGCAACCCTAGTAGTTCCCGTAACCTTGCACCTGGTCCTTCCGATAGTGTTGTCGAGAAGATGTCTGAGACATAGTCCCCTCCCCACATATCCTGGACCATGAGGGATCCCTCCAGAATCTCCCAAAAGGAGCCTTGCTTCCCTCCACCTTCTTCTTCAGCCTCGACATCCACTTATGCGTCACAGGAGTATCACCAACAATATTGGGCACAAGGATCCAAGCCTCGTTTAATCTAAGGGTAGTCACCTCCTCAACCTTGGCGTTATTCTCCTCCTTGACTCTAGTGGTGTCATCAGAGCTAGAAGGCACTCGCTCGATCTGAGGGCCTGCGATAAAACATGTGACCAAGCTCACTGTGTTTCCTCCGCAATATCGAGCTGGTGGGTTGATGATCCTCTTCGATCTCCAAATAACCTGATCACAGTTAACCACCTCTATTGATCCTTCTGAACCAACTCCGTTTCTGGGCAAACTCGGAACAATGCTCCCCTTGCTTCTTGAACAAGAAGACACCGCACTAGAACCAGAAGCTCGTGGAGCAACGCTCCCCTGCTACCTGAACCAGAAGCCTCTGCTCTTGAAAAAGAACTGACAAGAACATCACTCCCCTTACTACCTGAACAAGAAGCATCTGGAGCAACGCTCCCCCTTATTCCTGAACCAGAAGCAATCGTCTTCAATACAAAAGCACCTAGAGCATCGCTCCCCCTGCTTCCTGACCCAGACGTCTTTGCCCTGGAGCTATAACAACCTTGAGCTCCTAGTGACACATACAGCTCCATCTGAACCTTAGCAGCAGCCTCCTTTAGCCCACCATCTAACCTGCTCACCTCTAGCTCTACATCTGAGCTACCCCAATACGACGTCAGCTCATCGAAGACAACGTCTCTCTACATGATGAACTTCTTCATCGCAGGATCCATACACCTCCATCTCCTCTTCTGCTTATCATACCCAACGAATAATAGCTTCGCCTTGAGAGCATCCGGAGTGTGTATAATTTACAAAGTAGGTAGATCCAAACACCCAAAGGTGTTTCATGTTGGGCTTTATCCTGAACATCAGCTCATACGGAGTCTTTGTGTTGATCGGACTTAGAGGCATCTGATTGATGACATGAGCCGCGCAGGCCATCCCTTCTGCCCAAAAATCCTTAGGAATGCTTTGCATTGAAGCCAACACTTGCAGGTCTCCATCAAAATACGGATCTTCTGATCTGCTAATCCACTTTGTTTTGGATTATGTCCATAAGAGAGCTCCCTTCGGATTTCATGCTTCCTGCAAAAGTTAGAGAACACGGTTAAGCAAAACTCACCTACGTTGCCCGTTCTCAACTTCTTGATCCGCAGACCAAGCTGGCCCTCCACAAGCTTCTTGAACTCCACAAACAACAGGAATGCGTTCGACTTCTCCTTCATGAAGTATAACCAAGTATATCTCGAGTAGTCATCAACCAATATCAGCATGTACCTGCTACCTCCAAGACTAGCGGTGATGGTCGGTCCCACCAGATCAGCATGAACAACCTCCAATGGTGTCTTACACCTAGACTGCGCCTTATCAAACATAAAGCGATAAGCTTCACCGTGTTGACATCCTGCGCAAGCTTGACCGTCACCGAAGGATGACATCATAGGCAAGCCTCTTATAAGGCTTCTCACCGCCATTGCTTTCAGCTTGTCCATCCCCACGTGCCCCAGTCATTCATGCCAGATAGCTGCACTATCACTGGCCTTCAACCGATCAGCATCAAAACTTGTTGACAACCCAAACAAGTTCTTCTCCTTACTCCCAACATGAGCAACGTTCACCAAGTGCAAGACAATCTTACACTACTTCTTGAGGTGACCAGGCTGCTTGCATCTATAGCAACTTGGTCCTTCCTTCCTCTTCCCATCATGCCTAGGATGAACACTCCTCTCTTGCTGATCAAAAGTAGAGGAACCAACCTCAGCAGCCAACTTCACCTCCTTGTTGAACAACCCATCGAGGGAAGTCCAAATCTCCGCAGCTGACTGACATCCGCCGATGTGGTCCAAGAGTTCCGAAGAAATAACCTGCTTGAGAATAGCCTCAACTTTTGTGTTTATCTCCTTCCAAGCTCTCATCACTTCAGCATTGCCAGCAGTGACCACTTGCCTTCTGCCTCCGCAAACCACCTCCCAAAGGTCCTCGCCAAGAAGATAACATTTCATACATGACTTCCACTTTCCAAAGTTAGTCCATGTAAGAAGCTCCATTCCAAGATCCCTTGCAAAATCACCTTCCATTGCACTTAATCCTGGTTCACCTAGACTCACAGAAGCACTAAAGCAAACTGCCGGTTGAACCACTACTCAAGCCTCTGTCTCCTCTGATACCATGTTAAAATTTGATATAGTGGAAGACGGGAAACCAGGCATAGGAACACTCAACCAATTCTGAGCCCAAATAAACCAGATGCAAACCAGAAGAGCATGAATCCTGTACTAAATAATCTTTACAAGGCGAGACATACATGGCGAGACATGATTCATCAAAGAAACCAAAGGGAAAGCAGAAATAGTTACAAGGCAAAAACTAACCGCGCGTACTCAAAGAGTTAGCCGCCGACTCTACTGCTGCACTGCGGAGTCTGCCCAAATAGCCATGTCGCGAGACCGCAAACCAAGCCACGCGGACTGCCCATTATTCCAATACAATAAGGAACTCTACTCGCCGATCAGCAAGCCGCCTAACTGCAAGGTCGCATAGCCTCCTGACCGCATGATCTGCTGCTGCCGAACTAAATAGGCTGCCAGAAGCGGATAGCCTCTTGAACCGGGAAACTAGTTGCAGAAGAGAGACCACCTAGCTGCAACCCGCGGCCTACTGTTAACCGCTGGTTGCAAGCCGCCTAACTACAAGGTCTCCTAGCCTCTTGAACCGGGAAACTAGTTGTAAAAGAGAGACCACCTAGCCGCAACCTGCGACCTACTGTTAACCGCTGGTTGCTATCCGTAGAGTGCGCACTGTCCCTGACCGCAGTCAGAACCAAGTCCATGGCTTCCAGCGCTATCCGCACAACCTGCATAGCACAACCCAGTCATTCTTCAAACCGCGCGGATAGAAAATCTAGTGTGCATCAACTATCCGTGAGTTCACTTACTGTTCATTTAGTTATCATTGATGTGATAGGGGGTCCTATTTATAGACATGGTGATGAGTGTGGTCACCACCCTAACCGATAGGATAACTGCCCCATCTCGCAGCAAGAACCAAGTGTATCTGCAAGCCGTGGATACACAACCAGTCCGCCGTGACCTGTGTCGGATAGCCAGCCCTCCAAGAGCATCACCAAGGCCGGATAGTAAACCAATCTGCCTTGTCACCAAAGGCCAAGCCACGACGCTGCCACCAGCAGAACTCTACAGAAACACCTTGTCCGTCTATCAGCGGACACCGCTTCAGTCTGCATGCCCTGCAGACACAACACCAGTCCGCACACCTAAGTTAAAAACCAAGGCACAACAGCCAAGCTGCCAATCTTGGCAGATATTGCACCAGTCCGCACACCTTGCATACTCAACTCCAGTTCGCATTCCCCAAGCTCGCAATCATGGCACACAACAACTGCTGCTGAGCTTGACGGACTGAGGAGCAATCCGCGCTTAACCGTGCAATCTCACCAGACTGAGCCAAACCTATACTTGGTTCAGAACCTACCAAGTACACACTACCGACCATAAGGTCTAGCCCGCTCTTACTGGTAGACCTGTGACCCAGTCCGCCAATCCTGGCGAACTCCAACACCTGTCCGCTCTAACCGGCAAACCCTGCAACTTCTACCAGCCGCACCACCAGAGCTAGACCAAGGCATCTGCCATGCCTGTCTACCGAGCTCCAGCCAAGTCCGCATCTTGCAGGAATCTGCGAATAGAGAAGCTATCCGCCCGGTTACCTTCTGGGATCCAACTGCCTGCTTAGCATAAGCCCGTCTGGTTGGCCGTCGCCTCTATCCTCACAGTCCACGCGAATAGATAGCCCAGACCGCCAAAGAACAAGCCGTCTGTAACAGCTCTGCTGACCTGGCTAACTGCTAGTCCTGTCCGCGTAGACCGTGCGGACAGGTCGCCCAATCACCCACTTTTGTATATTTTTTGTACACATTCCTATTTCTATATTTAGTGGACATTCATGTTTCTGTGGGTTCTATTTATAACCTTTAAAATTACTTTCGCTAGAATGTACTCTGTGTTAGGATACGTTGTTGGATGAAGGTTTATAGTAACTCCTTGGCCTGTCTGTAGTATATGGCGCCGGGTCCCGGCCGGACCTACTGCTCTATGCTATCCGACGGATAGGGGTGTTACAAAACATGTCTACTGGAGCACCCTCATCATCCTCGAGTAGAATGTCAAGTTCTGCTCCAAAGAAAGTGAGAAGTCCACAAGATATCTATAATAGACCTCAAGTTATCTTGAATGAAGAGTGGGTAGATTTTGCATTATTTGTTGATACTGATCCAGTGGAATTTGAAGAAGCAGTTCAAAATGAAAATTAGAGGAAAGCCATGGATCAAGAGATTCATTCTATTATGAAGAATGAAACTTGGGACCTTATTGAACTGCCAGAAGGTCATATGTTTATTGGTGTAAAGTGGATCTATAAGACCAAGAAAAATAAGGAGGGAAAAGTTGAGAATTACAAGGCGCGGTTGGTTGTCAAGGAATATAAACAAAGATATGGATATGATTATAATGAATTGCTCTGATTATACGTCTTGAATCAATCATATTGAGTTTAGCTCTTGCAGGACAATATGGTTGGAGTAAATCAAATGGATGTAAAATCGGTATTCTTAAACGGTGTCTTGGAAGAAGTGTACATTGATCAGCCTCTCGGAAACATTAAGAAGGGAGAAGAAAGAAAAGTATGCAAGTTGAAGAAAGTCTTATATGGCCTCAAACAGGCCCCTTGTGTTTGGTACAGCATGATTGATAGTTATTTTGGGAAAAATAACATCAGAAGATGTCCTCATGAGCATGTTGGGTTTTTGGGAATGAGACAACACTTGTGCACGCAGGGGAAATAAGAACAAGAAAAACCTAAACGAGTTTGGATCTTGCAATATTCATGAATCAAGAAGTAAAACATGCTGTAATAAAATTACATTTGAGGGATTGAGTCAATACTCAACCTAGATGCTCCAGGAAAATTCAAACCGGTAACTAGCGGCTTGAGTCTTGAGGGGAGCAAGTATATCCGCGCCTCTACAGGAAATCCACACGATCAGGAGAACCCGTAGCAACTTGTCACACAAGTTCTAGGTCAGGAGAGGACACTCAGCGTCTCCACAGACTGCTAGGTTTGTTGAAGGAGAGGCGGCGGCGACACTCGTCGGGATCGGGATCGGGCTCGGTGACGGGATCGGCGGAACGCTTCTATCGTCTTTTAGGGCTATCGGTCTTTCGCATAGTGATGGCTTGTGTGCTTATACAGAAGGAATAATCGCATACTGTTCAAGCCCTAAAGTTTCCTATTTATACCCAAAGGGAATAAACAAATCAGCTCGTCGCTATTCGCAGACCCAGGACTAAGACAAAATAGACCTTCGGCCAGACAACAGTTTTCTTGGACGAATAATCAAATATCTAAAGGATATACGACGAATTGTCGAGTATCAATTTATACTCGAAGAATCGTTGAGTATCTTTTAGCATATACGACGAACTCAAAGCTGAGAACGCTTTCTGCGCCAAAGGCCAGATTCGTCAAACGACATTCGTCGAATTGCATTCGTCAAACGACATTCATCGAATTGCATTCGTCGAACGAATTTCGTCGAACTGCATTCATCGAACTGCATTCTTCGAACTGCATTCGTCGAACGACATTCGTTGAACTACATTCGCCGAACGATATTCGTCGAACTGCATTCGTTGATCGGCCTTCGTCGAACGACGCATGACTTTTGCGCCAAAGGCCAGATTCGTCAAATGGCGTTGAGTGAATACAACACACTCAATGTCTAAGTCCCAGATTTGCCAAGTAAACCCTTTACTCGACGAAGGCGTTGAATGCACTCAACACACTCAACACCTAAGACCCAGACTCGTCAAGTAAACTCTTTTACTCGACGAATCACTGAGTGGACTCAACACACTTAACGCTTAAGGGTGATAGTCGACGAATCGACGCTTAATACTCGACGAATCGGTGAGTCAACTCAACACACACTACAATAAATTGCACTTATAGTGAGGACCTAAATCGTTACAATAAGTACCAAAAAGCGTTACAAAAACTCTTTGGTAACGAAAAAAACTTTATGTAACGGTCGTCCTCTAAAGCTCGACGCTAATACTTCTTATAACGAATGTATGTGTGTCGTTACAATAAATTAGTTACAATAGTAAAAAATATCCCGCCGGGCAAAAGCCGCACGCCACCGCCGCCGCCGCCGGTCGCCGCCCACCGGTCGCTGCCCGCCGGGCACCGCCGGCTGGCCATCGGCCGCCGTCGCGCCTGCCCGCTAGCCCGCCCGCAAGCCCAGCATATTTCAAAAATTCACTGTGGAATGGGCAATATAAACCCAAAATTGATGTTTTAACTGGCGGTATGGGACTAAAAATGGCAAAACATATTGTGAGAAAAAATTACTATTTGTAACGTAACATTAGTGTTATTACAAATACTTACATTTATAGTAACGAATTAATTTTTATTGTAACAAAATATAAAATATTGGTTACACAAAGTACTTTTTGGTAACAACAGAAAAAATTCGTTACTAAATATAGCTATTAGTAATAAATTATGTTTTAGTTATATTTCAGTCCTTACAACAGGTGTAGTTTGTTGTAGTGACACTCAACGCCATCATTTGATGAGTTAACACTTAACTCGATGAAAGCATTGACTGGTCTTAACGCACTCAACGCTTTTTGCCTTAAAATATTTCAGTCCCTTTTGCTCATCATATGAGCTATACCATACAAATCCAAACTCCCAATTTCTCCACAATCTTATGTGCGACCCTGATAGTCTCATACTGAGTTGGCAGTGAGGCTACATGCTTAATCACTTCCAGATCACTATGGTAGCACCAACAGTCTCCCACTTGATCTAGAAAGTATCAAACAAAAGTTTCACAAACAATGAGCGGCATCTAGCGATACATCATTGCTCCCCAAAAAGTAAGAGTTTATAAACTCATAAGCCATTGTGAGCAATGTTATAGTGTTATCATGTCCCTTCGTCCCTTACATCTGGATAGAGGTATATACCGTGTCACTCTCATAATTGTTCAATCCCAGTTTCCTGATCTAGAATGGAATTTCAGAAATTGGTGAGTCCAATATCATATATTGACTCAACCAAGCATGGCCATGCATTTTCTCATTCTCATTCCATCAAGGGGCCAATGGATGCAACTCGTGTCATATAGGAGGATAAATCCCATCTCTACTCACACGCAAAGATCCAAATGATTCGTAACATACCCAATAACAACATTTATCATCCAACTTTCTCAAGACTGGACTTTTGATGACATCAAAACAAGCTCTTACTCACTCAGTGAGTGATGTGACTTCAGGTCAAAGGAACACAAACACCATTGCTACTTGATCCATACTTTTGACACATTCATATAACAAGCCATAAAATATTCTCACGATGGGTCTGTCCAGTACAACTTGTTCATAAAAAGTACCTATGTGATGACTTGATATCACAATATCATGACCTGTGAGGACGAGTCATCAGTCAACACACATGCTAGTCTTAAAGGATTCATCATCGACCTTAGCTTCTAAGATGATACAACGACCAGGGACCTTTAAGAATGAAGCTTCTAGGATCATAGGTTCTCACATCAAGTCACTACTTGACCTATGGAAGCAAACATTCTAAGGGTATTTATCTTAGTTAACTATTTTATCAAAATAGAAATAATAACACAATAAAAGAACTTGCCAAAGTATATAAATGAAATGCATACAGTACTTTTATTCATCAAATGAAAAATAACAGCCAAAAAACATATAATCCACAAGACTATAGCTAGAGTTTATCATTTAGGTATCGTATACCCATAGATATAACATGACCGTCATGCTTTCTCTATGCGAGAGGCTTCGTTAGTTGATCCGCAATATTTTCATCAGTCGGCACTCTGCATATGATCACATCTCCTTGACCTACAATCTCTCGAATTAGATGGAACCACCGGAGTATGTGCATAGAGCGTTGATTAGATCTAGGTTCCGAAGCAAGTGCAATTGCACCGTTGATGTCACAGTAGAGAACTACGGGACAAACAATGCTAGGAATTACATCTAACTCACCGATGAATTTTCTAATCCATACAGCCTCCTTCACTGCATTTGCAACGGTGATATACTCAGCCTCAGTTGTAGAACCGGCAACTGTATCATACTTGGAACTCTTCCAGCTAATAGCACCTTCATTCAGGCAAAACACAAAACCTGACTGAGACTTTGAATCGTCCCTATTAGTTTGGAAGCTAACATCCGTGTAACCACTTACAACGAGCTCTTCCTCTCCGCCGAATACCAAGAATGTATCCTTAGTCCTTCTCAAGTACTTAAGGATATTCTTGATGGCTATCTAGTGACCTTTATCGGTATCAGACTGATACCTGCTAGTCATGCTCAAAGCATAAGAGACATCTGGTCTAGTACATAACATTGCATACATGATTGACCCAATTGCCGAAGCATATGTAATCAACTTCATGCGGTCCTTATCTTCATAAGACTTAGGACACTGGTCCTTAGAGAGACTCACACCATGATATATGAGTAAGAATCCTTTCTTGGACTCAAGCATGCTGAATCAATTCAACACCTTATCAATGTATGTACTTTGGGTCAAACTTAGTAACTTCTTCGATCTATCTCTATAGATTTTAATATCGAGTATATAAGTTGCTTCCCCTAAGTCCTTCATCGAAAAGCAGTCCCCTAGGTTGTTCTTTACAACTTATAGGGTCGGTTTATCATTCCCGATCAATAGTATGTCATCTACATACAAAAACAGGAAGACAACAATGCTCCCACTAATCCGTTTATAAATACACAGTTCATCCTCGTTCTTGATAAAACCAAACTCTTTGATCTTCTCATCAAAATGAAGATTCCAACTCCGAGAAGCTTGTTTCAATCCATAAATGGATCTCTGCAGCTTGCATATTTTAGTGTCTTCACCTGGAGATACAAAAACCTCGAGTTGTGTCATGTACACTTCCTAAAGGAGGTTTCCATTAAGGAAAGCCGTTTTGACATCCATCTGTCAGATCTCGCAGTCATAATACGCAGCAATAGCAAGCAGAATTCTGATGGACTTAACCATGACAATAGGGGAAATGTCTCATCATAGTCAATACCATGAATTTGCTTGAAACCCTTAGCCACAAGTCGTCGTTTGAATGTCTGTACATTCCCATCCATGTCGGTATTCTTCTTGAAGACCCACTTGTACCCTATGGGTCTTACCCCTTCAGGTGGTTCCACCAAAGTCCATACTTGATTTTCATACATGAATTCTATTTCAGATTTCATGGCCTCAAGCCACTTCTCAGAGTCCGGTCCACACATAGTCTCTTGGTAGGTTGCAGGCTCATCACTATGATCTATAGGCAACACATTACCTATTTGAGACATGAGAAATCCATATCTCTCAGGCTCAAACCTTGGTCTACCAAATCTACGTGGAACTTGTGTTTCTTGAGCAGGCTCTCCAGCTACAACAACTTATAGTCCTGACTCTGGTTCCAATTCAAGTTCATTCATAGTTCGTGGTTCCTACATAAGAACTCTTTCTCAAGAAAGACACCAATCCTCGCAACAAACACTTTGCCCTTGTACGGTAGGTAGAAATAGTACCCATTGGTTTCCCTAGGATACCCAACAAGATAACACTTATCTGATTTGGTTTCCAACTTATCAGGTATTTGACGTCTTACGTATGCCTCACAACCCTAAACCTTAATGAACGATATACTAGGATGTTTCCCAATCCATATCTCATATGGTGTCTTTAAAACCGCTTTCGTTGTAGCATGATTTAATGTGAAAGCAGCAGTTTCTAGAGCAAATCCCCAAAAGAAAACAGGCAGATCTGCATGACTCATCATCGATCGCACCATGTCTAATAAGGTTTGATTCCTCCGTTCAAACACACCATTATATTGTGGTGTTTTAGGTGGAGTAAGCTGTGATACAATACCACACTCTTTCAGATGATCACGGAACTCATGACTTAGGTATTCGCCACTTTGATAAGATCGGAGTGCTTTAACCTTCTTACCCAATTAGTTATCTACTTCATTTTTAAACTCTTTGAACTTTTTAAAGGTTTCAGATTTGCACTTCATAAGATACACGTATCCGTATCTAATGAAATCATCATTAAATGTAACAAAGTATAAAAACCCACCTCTAGCCAAAGAACATGTGGGTCTATATACATCACTATGTACTATACCCAAGAGATCATCAACCCTCTCATTGAAGCCAGTGAAAGGGACTTTAGTCATCTTGCCTAACAAAAAAGATTCGCATCTCTCAAATGATTCATAATCAAATGAGTCCAATAGTTCATCTTTATGGAGCTTGGATATATATTTCTCATTTATATGGCCCAAAGACAATGCCAAAGATATGTAAGGTTCTAGTCATTCATTCTTAGTATTTAGTATTTTCAATATTATAGATCGGATGGTCTAAGTTCAAAACATACAGGCCATTAAAAATTTAGGCTACACCATAACTAACATCATTCTTAAATATTGAACAACAATTGTTCTTACTAATAAAAGAAAAACCCACCATGTCCTAACATGAAATGGATATAATGTTTCTAGTTATGGAAGGAACAAAATAATAATTATCTAATTTTATTACAAGCCCACTGGGCAAGGCAAGACGATAAACCCCGACAGTAATAGCTGCAACTCTTGCTCCATTACCAACGCGCAGGTCCACCTCTCCTTTACTCAATAATCTTTTCCTTCCCAGTTCCTGCACAATTATACAAATGTGAGAACCACATCCGGTATTTAGTACCCAGGATGAAGGAGCAGAAAAGTTTATCTCTATAACATATATACCTGAAGGGGAAGTCATACCTCCCCTCATCTTTTGCAGACCCTCAATATACGAAGGACAATTTCTCATCCAATGACCAGCCTTTCCATAGTGGTGGCACTTTCCTTCTTTCCCTGAGCCTTTCTTTTTCAATGCAGAAGACTTGGGCTCTAGTCCAGACTTAGGTCCTACCTTCGTCTTCTTGAAGCCCTTAGTCGTGCCCTTGCCTTTATGCACAATAAATATTAGGCTAGCAGGCTTGGCCTTCTTTATGTTTATCATGACAGTTCGCAACATACCTAGGAGCTCGGTCAGTGTCTTGTCTATTTCATTCATGTTATAGTTTAAGACAAACTGATCATAACTGTCCGGCAACGATTGCAGGATCAGGTCTGTGGCCAACTCTTGGCCCAAAGGGAACCCTAGTCTTTCAAGGTTCTCGATATACCCAATCATCTTGAGTACGTGAGTCCATACTAGGTCCCGAGATCCCATCTTGCACTGGAACAACGCCTTGGTGACATCGAATCTCTCTTGACGAGCTTGCCCTTGAAACATTTTCTTGAGATGCTCATCAATTTCCTTGCAACCCATGATCTCGTGTTGCTTTTGGAGCTCAGAGTTCATGGTCGCAAGCATAAGACATTCGATGTCTAAGGAGTCGTCAAGATACTTCTTGTAAGCATTTTTATCAGCACAGGATGCATTCCCGGCAGGCTCATTAGGGGATACCTCTTCCAAAACATAGATCTTGCGCTCTTAGCTGAGAACAATTCTCAGGTTCCTGTACCAGTCCAAATAATTCGTTCCACTCAATTTTTCCTTCTCAAGGATCGCTCTGAGGGACAGGGTGGAGTGTGAACCACTTGCCATGGAAATTCTACAAGGATACAAGCAAAGCAAATTAGTACTACATTTCAAAAATATAATTTTTATTCTTTCAATTTGGACTTTAATCAAAATAACTCCCACTATTTTTATCAAACTGATAACCCTCGATATCAATTCGAAGAGTTTAGCGAATAACCCTCTTAGTGGACAAGATCAATATTTCACTAACACTATGAGTCAGCTTTGGATTTTCTCTCACAATACATCTATTTAGGTAGGCAACGTTTGCCAATTGCATCACTATGCAATTCTTGTATGGCTGGTGAATAACTCTTTATTCGCATCCATCATATGGTGCATGTCAACCCCATGCCTTTGGGCACTCAACCTTTGAGGTCACCCAGTTAAGCTTGACCCGATGTCGACAGTGGGATATCACGATTATCCGATCGCACCCTTACCAAGATAGATTAATGCACCTTGCTTTGGCAAGCCCACACTTTATCGATCGTGGCAGGAAGAGTGTCATCCATCGGAAGGCATCCGAAACCTTAATATTGCTTAAGGGATTTGATATTCGATTAACTCTTTAATCATGATGAACACTTAAACAGTGTGCACATTGAGCAAAATAAAATCAGCAGGCATAATCCAAATGCATCCCAGATGTGCACAAGAAGATCATAAATAATTGATGATCTGGGATAAATCTGAACATCCAAGACACTTCTAAATCTTTAGATTTACATGCATATGACATGAGCAACACAAACTCCACTTACACAGTAGACAAGCTCGTCACTTCATGTGAGATTCAAAATCTAACACATGCTTAGTTTCATAAACCAACAAAGTGACGGTTACTATTAAAAAGTAAACTTCAAAGAAATCGCATGCATTCTTGGGAAGATCCAAGACTAGACTTGGATATTTAGAACACTTCTAAATCTCCAAATCTACACGCCATTGATTTAGCAACTTCTGAAACGATGAATATTGTCGGCAACCTCCCTCTGATACAACTGTTGGGTTTTTGGGGATGGCACAACACTTGTGCACGCAACGGAAATAAGAATAAGAAAAACTCAAACGAGTTCGGATCTAGCAATATTCAAGAATCAAGAAGTAAAGTATGCTGTAATAAAATTACCTTTGAGGGATTGAGTCAATACTCAACCTAGATGCTCCAGGAAAATTCCAACCGGTCACTAACGGCTTGAGTCTTGAGCGCAGAAAGTATATTCGCGCCTCTACAATAAATCCACATAATTGGGAGAACTCGTAGCAACTTGTCGCATAAGTTCTAGGTCGGGAGAGGACACTCAATGTCTCCACAGAATGCTAGGTCTGTTGAAGGAGAGACGGCGGCGACACTCGCCGGGATCGGGATCGAGCTCGGTGACGGGATCGGCGGAATGCTTCCGTCGGCTTTTTGGGCTATCGGTCTTTCACACAGTGACGGCTCGTGTGCTTAGACAGAAGGAATAATCGCATACTGTTCAAGCCCTAAAGTTTCCTATTTATACCCAAAGGGAATAAACAAATCAGCCCGTCGCTATTCGCAGACCCAGGACTAAGACAAAATAGACCTTCGGCTAGGCAACAGTTTGTCTGGACGAATCGTCGAATATCTATAGGATATACGACGAATCGTCGAGTATCAATTTATACTCGACGAATCGTTGAGTATCTTATAGCATATACGACGAACTCAAAGCTCTCAACGCTTTCTGCTCCAAAGGCCAGATTCGTCGAACGGTATTCGTCGAATTGCATTCGTCGAACGACATTCATCGAACTGCATTCGTCGAACGGAATTCGTCGAACGGCATTCGTCGAACTGCATTCGTCGAACAGCATTCGTCGAACTACATTCGTCGAACGCCATTCGTCGAACTGCATTCGTCGAACGACATTCGTCGAACTGCATTCGTCGAACGACATTCGTCGAACTGCATTCGTCGAACGACATTCGTCGAATTGCATTCGTCGAACTGCATTCGTCGAACTGCATTCATCGAACGTCCTTGGTCGAACGACGCACGACTTATGCGTCAAAGGCCAGATTTGTAAAATAACGTTGAGTGAATACAACACACTCAACACCTAAGTGCCAGATTCGCCAAGTAAACCCTTTGCTCGACGAAGGCGTTGAGTGCACTCAACACACTCAATGCCTAAGACCCAGACTCGTCAAGTAAACTATTTTACTCGACGAATCGCTGAGTGGACTCAACACACTCAATGCTTAAGTGCGATAGTCGACGAATCAACACTTGATACTCGATGAATCGGTGAGTCAACTCAACACACTAAACGCCATCATTCGACGAGTTAACACTTAACTCGACGAAAGCATTGACTGGTCTCAACGCACTCAATGTCTTTTGCCTTAGAATATTTCAGTCCCTTTTGCTCATCATATGAGCTATACATACAGATCCAAACTCCCAATTTCTCCACAATCTTATGTGCGACCCTGATAGGCTCATACTGAGTTGGCAGTGAGGCTACATGCTTGATCACTTCCAGATCACTATGGTAGCACCAACAGAGCACACTCTCTATGTTAAGGAAGATAAAGGTGAATTCTTAATTGTCAGCCATTATGTTAATGACTTGATCTTAATATGGAACAATGAAAGAATGACTGAAGAGTTCAAGTGCAATATGAAGAAAGAGTTTGAGATGACTGATCTAAGTCGTGTTGGTTACTTCTTGGGAATTGAAGTGAAGTATGGAGAGGTGATATCAATCTCACAAAAGAAATATGTTGCAGAGATTTTGAAAAGGTTTAGAATGGAGAATGATGTTCTTGTTAATACTCCCATGGAATTTGGCTTCGAATTGTCTAGAGAGACAAATGAAAAATCAGTTGACTCAACTGTGTATAGAAGCCTCGTGGGTAGACTTATGTATCTGACAGTGACTCGACCGGATATTAAGTTTGTTGTGAGTGTGATCAGCAGGTTCATAGAAGACCCTAAGAAAAGTCACTGGGAAGCTGGAAAAACTTATATTACGTTATCTTTGTGTCACTTTAGATCATGAAATTCACTATTCAAAGGTTGAAGATCCTAGTTAGATTGGTTTCAGTGACAGTGATTGGGGAGGAAATCTTGATGATAGCAAAAGTACTTAAGGTTATGTCTTTAATCTTGGATCAGGTGCTATCTCATAGCAGTCCAAGAAACAAAAGGTGGTTGCACTATCCACAACAGAAGCTAAATACAATGCTTTAACCATTGTCAGATGCCAAGCAGTATGGTTACAAATGATGTTGACTGATGTTCCGCAATCTCAAGTTGGGAGTACAAAATTATTTTGTGATAATAATGTAGCTATTGCTTTAACCATGAATCCAGTGTTTCATGGAAGAGTTAAACATGTTCGTATGAAATATCATTTTATTCGTGAACTTGTTAAAGAAAAGGAAGTTGAAGTATTATTCAGCAGCACAAAAGATCGAAATGTTGATATTTTCACAAAAGCATTGAAACCCACAAATTTTGAGAAGATGAAAAAGAAACTCGATGCTTTTTTCTTTTGAGAATTTAACTTAAGGAGGAGTGTGAGAAGGTAAGTTAAATTTCAATGTATCGTCTAGTGTGCCTCCCAATTTCTTCTTGTTGTCGTCATAATGTTGTTTCCATATCGTCGAGACTATCTTTCGATATTCTTCTCATGTCTGCATGAGTTCCTGGCGAGTTCCCAATATCAACTTGTGGTGTTGTTTGTTGGTATAGTCAAGTGGACTTGCAATCTTTCCTGAATATCGGTAGGAGTTGCCATTGTCGAATATTGTAGAGTATTTCCGTCTCAGACCTTAGTTAGTTTTATCAAATTCATTTTATTTTTAGATAAGACTTCTATAATTTCTATAATCTATATATGGACGTCTGTTCTCATTGATGATTAATTGAAGAAAAATAGTTTCCTCTCTCTGTTTTTGCGATGTTGTTGCGTGCCTTTCTTGCAAAAACTATTTTTGCATAAGTGGGAAATGAAGAAGACAGATCAAGAGAAGTTGACAGCTGCTTTCGGAATCGCTAAGGTAAACCCTCCTCTCCTCCAACATAAAATTATTGAGCAGTATAATATTTGATTCATAGAAACATGATTGAAATTAGATTTCTAAAAAACGAACCTCCGTCTGAACCAAAACCACTTATAAGTGCCATGACCTAAAAAAGGATACCTTAGAATTAGAAATGGATGGTGGTTATCATTATAAAGATGCTAATCAAAATAAGAAAAATTTGGTCAAGACATATAACACATTAAGAACTTACAATGGCCATTACCCAACCTTGAAGAGGAATGTTACACACACTATCACTGCATGCACAAATATTTTTTATAAGAAACTACTTTCTAAGTTACAAAATAAATTGCTGGTGGATAGAAATAATAAAATTGTTTGTAACGTTGCATTAAACTAAAAAAATATGAGCTTTGGAAATAGCTGAAAGGATGAAAGCGAGCTTACGATGCATCTAGTTGAGCACCGGTGTACCCTAAAAACAACAAAATGAAAGCATACCATTGGCCTTCAGTTAACCTGAACAAGGCATTTACCATCTTGAGCATATTTTAAAATTGCTAGGCATAACTATTAGAAACAAGATAGTCAACAACACAATAAATGAAGCCAAACAACTGAGCAACTGAGAAATTAAAAGCTGCTGAGGAAAGCCAAAATATATGTTAAATAAATATAATAAGAAAAAAATAAGAAAAGTTCTTCCAAATTTATGTTTTGAAAAACAAGTCTTTAAGCAACTTAGATATGAATAAAAATGAAAAGGCAGGAAAAACACAAAAAAATAAAGAAAGGTTTTATGATCATTCTCTGATCAAGAACTCAGAACCAGGCTTGATCCAGGCTGGGATAGTGGCACCCATCCTAACCAGTTCCGAAGAGGTTCGATCATGCTGGAGGGATCTATTCTAGTGTGGATGGCAGGCAGGCCTATATTTAAAAAATCCTCAAGGAAAAAAACTCAACCTAAAGAAGGGGAGCCTTGGCGCACAGGTTGAAGTGTTGTCGTGTGACCTTAAGGTCACGGGTTTGAGTCCTGGAAGCAACCTCTTTCAAAAATGCAAGGTAAGGTTTGCCTACATTTCACCCATGTGGTGGGACCCCTGCTCGGACCTTTGCTGCGCGGGAAAGCTTTGTGCACCGGGCCACCCTTTTTTTATTTAAAATGAATTTAAATTTTCTAATCAAAGACTAAGGGTTCATTATGCTAGATGGTACTAAGATAAAATGTTGAAGCACAAACTGATAATCCATTTTCCATCAAAAGTAACATTCAGCTCCATGTTTCAAACACATTAGCTAAGCTCCCTACTACATAATTTCTACACACTGGTTCATATCAAAAAACCAATGTGAGTAAATGCAAAAAATAAGAAGGATAGACATGAAAAGTTCTGAAGAAATCATAATACGAATGGTTATTTTCCGCGATTGCGAGGGAGATGTTACGAAGCGAACTAAATTGCATTAAAATGAAAAAAATAGTATACAAATTCGGGAAACAAGCTCCCCCCAAGATGCCAACTCTCGGAGATGGGTCCTCTAGAGAGCATCTCTCCAACGAAAGCCCCAAATGCCTTTGGATCCAAAGATCGTCATCAACTCCTATTCTCCTTTATAAAGATGAGGGAAAACACTAATAAAACATACTAATATTTATTAATATTAATAATTAATTAATTAACTCTGACTATTTCATTAATACTAATTAAATATTAAAATGCATATTTTTATGTTATAATTAAGGTGGTTTTCATATGCACTTGTGTGATTAGTCATGAGTGTCATTGGGCGTGTAGACACTACTCTCTGCATATCCTGTCGTAGATGCAAAGAGGCTTGCCTAGGCGTGTGTAACACTACCCGCCCTTGAAAATCGATTTTCCTTGAGGATAAATCTCTCGTTTTCTCGGTATTTTTAATAATTACGGCGGCACACAATTTTTTGATGAGGGACATCAATCAGTGTTGCGGTTTAATATTGATGGGGTTCGAGGAGTTGAACAACAACTTATGTTGAAGCGTGAGATGTGCATGTCGAAGAGGAATAATTAACAAAAGTGAAGGGAGAGATGAGTGTGGCAACAAAGAGACACAACTCGGTACCAAAAAATGGTGGGGAGATGTGGGTATGACAATTGGTGTAATTATGATGGGAAAAGAAAGATGGGTGACCGTCGCGAATCTTGCACGGCTGCGTAAAAATAGGTGAGAGAGAAATATGATGAGAAAATTAGAATTTGTGTTACAAATACACTTTGCAGATAAGGGACATCCGCATTCGGACGATCCGCACCACTATGCGTGAGTTCTCTCGAATGCGGATTTGAAAATTTTATACTTATAGCATTCGGCATAAGCACTTCAGACACAGGAAATACCAAATTGACCGCGTATAGTGTGCAGACTGGTGCAACGTGTGGGTTGTTGCTATGTCCGCGTGCTGTGCAACGTGCGGACTGATGTGGTGTCCGCCGGGTGCAGACTGGCTTCTTGCCTTGGTGTCTGGCGATTTGGCTTGTCCGGCCTTGTCCTTGCGGACTTGGCGGACTGCCTTGTGCTAGTTGCGGGCTGGGGTGGTGAATCTATCCTCTAGGGAGGTGACCAGACTCATCTCCGCACCTATAAATAGGACCCTCAGTCACATCAACAGTAACTGAGGAATACTAAGTTGAGCGTTGGTTAATTATTGCGGCCTCGGTTTTCTTGTCCGCGCGGTTTGAGAAGGTTATCTGGTTGTTGTTTGCAGGTTATGCGGCTAACACTGTGAATCCAGGAGTCTGGTTCTGACTGTGGTCAGGAATCAGTGGAGCTTGCGGTTATCAATCGACAGTTTCAGCATGTCACATTTACGGCCAGCCAGTCTTCTCTTCTTCAGCAATTTTTAAGTTCAATAAACTGTCTGCCGGTCTCGTCGGACTAGGTAGCATGTTCTTTCAGTTCGGCAACGGCTTGCAGAGCAATCGTTCAGCAGAATAACGGGTGGTCCGCGGACTTCACGGACTCCGTAGTTCAGTTGGTGCAGCAGCGGCTTGGCGGACTCGGCGGACTCAGCGGTCTCGGAGGCAGTCCTCCCGGCTTGTTTCTTCTTTTTTGCTTCTCAGTGGTCACTGATAAGAAGAAGAAGAGATGAGAGAAGAAGAAGAAGCCTGCTGCTGCGGATGTGCCTTCAACTTCCTATCAGCAAGAGAGGAGCACTGCTCCTAAGAAGAACTGGAAGGAGTTGAAGTGTTACAGGTGTAATCAGCCAGGGCACTTCAAGCGTGACTGCAAGGTCAAGTTGCAGCCTGGGCATGTCGCAGACAAAGAGGGAGCTGCTTCCAGTACTGAGGAAGCTGGATGGGGAGGAACCTTCTTGACGAGCACATGTGTTCGTGCTCTTTCTACCGTCGACTACCAAGATGACTGGATAGTTGACTCAGGGTGTGGTCATCACCTCACTGGAGACGAGTCGAAGTTCTCTTCACTGCAAACATTCTCAGGTAACGAAGCTATAATTACAGCTAGTGATTCTGTTCATACTGTAGAGAAGGAGGGTGTTGTTTCTTTGGATAGTGCTCAGGGTCCACTCACGTTAAGGAGTGTGTATCACGTACCTGGCATGAAGAAGAACCTCTTCTCAGTGACCAATGCGGTTGACGCGAGCTATCACGTTCTGTTTGGGCCAACAGAAGTGAAATTTCTCTGCAACATATCAACGGCTAAGGCTGATGTTGCTCATGTAGGGAGAAGGGTTAGAGACTTGTTTGTTTTATCAACAAGATCTTATGTTGATCGGATGAGGGCCAATGATAGCGCTGCTATCTGACATGAAAGGCTAGGGCACATAGGGATGGACAAGCTGAAAGATATGGCGATGAGAAGCCTTGTGAAAGGCTTGTCAAAGTTGTCATCCTACGGAGATGGCCATGTCTGCGCAGGATGTCAGTTCGAAAAGGCTCATCGCCTTTCGTTTGACAAGTCTCAAATAAGAAGCAAGGCACTATTGGAGTGCATCCATGGTGATTTGATGGGGCCAACTTCTACTACTAGTCTTGGAGACAGAAGATACATGCTGGTGCTGATTGATGATTACTCAAGATACACTTGGGTGTATTTCATGAAGGAGAAGTCAGATGCCTTGCGATTGTTTGTGGAGTTCATGGAGCTGGTGGAGGGCCGGCTTGGCCTACAGATCAAGAAGTTTAGATCAGACAACGGAGGTGAGTTTGTATCATCCGAGTTTTCGAACTTCTGCAGGAAGCATGAGATCCAGAGAGAGCTTACTTGTGCTCCTACTCCACACCAAAATGGAGTGGCGGAGAGGAAGATCTGTCATTTGATGGAAACCTGCAAGTGCTGGCTTCATGCAAAGGGCATTCCCAAGTCCTTTTTGGCAGAAGGAATGGCCTGCACAACTTATGTCATCAATCAGATGCCTTTGATTCCGATCAACATGAAGTCTCCTCATGAGCTGATGTTCAAGGAAAAGCCAAATATTGAACACCTTCGGGTGTTTGGATCAATCTGCTATGTGCATGTCCCGGATGCTCTAAGGACCAAGCTTGATGCAAAGGCAAGGAAGCTTATCATTGTGGGCTATGATGAGCGGAAGAAGGGATGGAAGTGCATGGATCCTGTGACAAGGAAGTTCATTGTATTAAGAGACGTTGTCTTTGATGAGTTGATGTCGTATGGAGGTGTCTCTATTGAGCTGCAGGATAGCAGGGTTGATGAAGGGCAAAAGGAGGCTGCTGAAGATCTTTAGGTGGAGCTTCCTGTATCACCAGGAGCTCTAGGTGTTTCAGGCTATGGGGCAGAGGCTTCTAGTTCAGGAAGCAGGGGAAGAGACGCTCCAAGTGTGCCCGGGAATGGAGCTGATTCTGAAAAAGCGGTGGAGGTGGTGAGCAAGGAGCAGACTCTTCGGAGATCGAAGAGGACCATCAAGTCACCAGCTCGTTATTGCGAAGGGAACACAGTGAGCTTTGTCTCTTATTTCTTCACAGGCCCCCTGGATGAGCGGGAGCCTACTAGCTTTAATGAAGTCATTGGAGTCAAGGAGTGGGAAGATGTCATGAATGAGGAGATGACTGCTCTCAATAAGAATTAGACCTAGGACCTTGTGCCCAAGGTTGATGGCGTTACTCCAGTGACTTACAAGTGGGTTTACAAGCTAAAGAAGAAGGCAGATGGAAGTATCGATCAGTACAAGGCTCGCCTTATTTCTCGAGGGTTCTCTCAACAGTACGACAAAGACTATGAAGAGACGTTCAGTCCTGTTGCGAAGATGAATTCAGTTCGGGTGGTGATGGCCTTGGCGGCTTGCCAAGGGTCGAAGATGTGGCAGCTAGACGTAAAGAACGCTTTTCTTTAAGGGGAGATTGACAAAGAAATCTTCATGGATCAGCCACAGGGGTACATTTTTGAAGATCATCCGGACTACGTCTGCAAGCTCTGGAAAGCTCTCTATGGGTTGAAGAAGGCTCCTCGAGCCTGGTATGGGAAGATTGCATAATACCTCCAGTTCTACGGTTATCTTGCTTCAAAATCAGACTCAAGTTTTTTTGTTAGGAAGAAGGGGGAGCTTCTAGTCTTGGTGTTGTTGTACGTGGATGACATGATCATCACAGGAAACTCCAAGGAGAAGGTAGCTAGGCTCAGGGCAGAGCTAGCTATAAGATTCGAGATAAAGGACTTGGGTGAGCTCCACCACTTCCTTGGACTCGAGGTGGAGAGGAAAGATAACGGCATACTCGTGTTCTAGAAGGGCTATGCGGAGCGGATCGTTCAGCGATTCGGCATGCAGGAAGAGAAGAGTAGCTCTACTCCTTTTGATTCGGGCATCAATCTTCGGCGGGATGAGGGAAGGATTCTTCCAGATCCTTTGGTGTTTCGGGCTCTGGTTGGGAGTTTTATCTACTTGACGATTACAAGGCTAGACATTGCTTATGCAGTTGGCCGAGTAAGTCGGTATATGCCGGAACCCAGGAAGCCTCATCTGATGGCAGCGAGAAACATTCTGAAGTACGCAAAAGCCACTTCTGATATGGGTCTCCTTTATAGGAGAGGCACGAGTTTTGTTCTTCAAGGATACTCGGATGTTGATTATGGGGGAGATTCAGACGACCGGAAGTCAACATCCGGTTATGTCTTCACATGTTGATCAGCCAGTATCTCTTGGTATAACAAGAAACAAGATTCGGTGTCCGTCTCTACTATGGAAGTAGAGTACAAGGTTTCGGCCTTGACAGCTCGGGAAGCCATTTGGCTCAGGAGACTAGTAGAGGACGTATATGAAGAAGTGCGCGGTCTAACTCTGCTGTTTGGTGACAATGAAAGCACCCTAAAACTGGTGAATAATCCAGTTTATCACGCACCGACCAAGAATATAGAGATTGAGCACCCCTTCATTCAGGATAAGGTGTTGGAGGGATCTCTTATGGTGGAGCATGTGCAGAGTGAGGACAACATCGCAGACATCTTCACGAAACCACTGTCGAAGGTGTCATTTACTCGGTTATGGGGACTGCTGGGCTTGGTCACAACTTCTAACTTCAAGGGGGAGTGTTGAAAATTGTGAAGTGAAAGTGGGGGGTTGATCAGGCAGACCGCGCGGTTTGGGCAAACTGATGGTGCAGCCTGGGAGGCTGATGGTGCGGTTTGGGCGACCTGTTTGTTGCGGCCTGATGATGGTGACAGTCAGTTCGGATAGTGTCTTGGAGTTGGTTGTTCTCTTGTGTAACCTTGCGGATAAGTGGACTATCTGCGAAAGGGCTGACTCACTCTGAGTTCGTGGAGTTCGCTCTTTGCGGACTTCTCTTGGAGCTTGCGAGTTCGGTTGTTGGTCTCGCCCTGGTGGAGCGGTTTAGTGGACTAGAGTCCGCATATTGGCGGGCTGTCTTGGGAGCTGGCGGACTGAGTCCTTGTCCTTCGAGCTCGCGCCAGAGGGTTGTACGGTCATAATCTGTGATAAGTCCAGGGTAATCGCAGAGTCCGCAATGTCCGCTGATTGATCAGGTGGTTTTTGCCTGTTGTTTGTGGACTTGTGTTGCGGGCTGGTGCGTTGTCCGCAGGGTGTGCAGGCTGTTGCTGTGTCCGCGTATAGTGTGTGAACTGGTGCAGCGTGTGGGCTGTTGTTATTTCCGCGTGCTGTGTAGCGTGCGACCTGATGCGGTGTTTGCCGGGTGCGGACTGGCTTCTTTCCTTGGTGTCTGGCAATTTGGCTTGTCCGACCTTGTCCTTGCGGACTTGGTGGACTGCCTTGTGCTAGCTGCGGGCTGGGGTGGTGATTCTATCCTCTAGGGCAGTGACCACACTCATCTCCGCGCTTATAAAAAGGACCCCCCGTCACATCAACGGTAACTGAGGAACAGTAAGTTGAGCGTTGGTTAATTGTTGCGGGCTCGGTTTTCTTGTCCGCGCGGTTTGAGAAGGTTATCTGGTTGTTGTTTGCAGGTTGTGCGAGTAGCACTGTGAAGTCAGGAGTCTGGTTCTGACTGCGGTCAGGAATCAGTGGAGCTTGCGGTTATCAATCGGCGGTTTCAGCAAGTCGCATTTGCGGCCAGCCAGTCTTCTCTCCTTCAGCAATTTCCAAGTTCAATAACCTGTCTGTCGGTCTCGGCGGACTAGGTGGTCTGTTCTTTCAGTTCGACGGCGGCTTGCGGAGCAGTCGTTCAACAGATAACGGGTAGTCTGCGGACTTCGCGGACTCCGTAATTCAGTTGGTGCAGCAGCGACTTGGCGGTCTCAGCGGACTCACCGGTCTCTGAGGCAGTCCGCCCGGCTTGTTTCTTTTTGTTTGCTTCGACCTTGTACCTGGCGAAATCATGTCTCGTCATATATGTCTTGCCTTGTAATGAAGATAGTTGATATTACAAGATTTGTGTTTGCTCTCTGTTGTCTCTGATTTACAAAGCTCAGTTTATGGTTGGAGTGTTCATGCGCCTAGTTCCAGTTTCTGCTTGATCAAGTAGTCAGTTTGATAGCTCTTAAAGTTTTACTTGGTATCAGAGCTATCTTGTGATAAGCTTGTGAAATTTCAACATATGAAATGTTGTAAACTTGGCAATCAATTGAACACTGCTTATAGGATAGATATCTAATGAACAGTGTTATAAATTATCCTACCAAATTACACCAAAAAAATATGAATATGGAAACAAGTATACTTTATTATAATAAGCTATTAAGTATCCAAAATTCCACTGGTAGTTAGCATAATTATAAAATGCACCCCTCTATCATGTGACATTACAAAAACCTCATTGGTAATTTTACATTTCATAACATGAATGCACAAAAATATCACAAGGGCCTTCCTAGGGGTGTATTTTTGGGCATGTATGTTATGAAATGTAAAATTACAGTGGAGATTTTAAAATTTAAAATGGTAGGCGGTTGCAACCTGAACTTATAGGGGAGGTTCAAGTAAACGACCCTTACAACAAATAGCAAAAAAGTAAGCATGTATTAGAACTTACTAGACAGTTTTCTTACTTTCTCTTGAGAATTAAACAACATAAAACTCCAGTGCTGATGATATTGAGGTTACTCAATATTTGATACGTACATGCATCCACATAGGCAAATATAGAATACTGAAAAGATCAAGAAACTTGGCCATTAAATCATTTGAATGAATTTAAGCTATGGTTGTCACAGAAGTTGTTGTAAGATTACTGACAATAGAAACACTATTTTGGCTTACCTGTAGTAGATTCTTAATAAGGTAAAGTGGTGCAGGGATAGAGTAAACGCCAACTTCATCAAAAGACGTGCTAAACCTGAGATTTGTAAGATAACAAGAATATCATTAAAATTAAAAAGTAAACTAATTGTGATGATGATCTTAAAGCAACTTGATATCAGCGAAAAAGTATATGAAGCGATAAGTTTATCAAAAATGAACTTTTTGTTGATATAGTTTGTTGTCTGCATGCACCATGATTGCCGTCCGCCAAAGTTTTGAAGATAGATAGCGAATATCTATCTCATTGATGATGGTCTATATTTTAATTGTGCATAAATTGCCTTCCTAGAAATTAGCAGTTATTTCATGTTATCCACTATTTTACCAAGTGGTGCACATAAAGACACCGGTCCCGGTCCGGGACCGGTCCTGGGCAGAATCGGTCCTTTGGGACACCGGTCCCGGACCGGTCCTGTCCAAATCGGTCCCGGTCCGGGACCGGTTTTTCCTTTGAAAACCGGGACCGACTGGGACCGGAAGAACCGGTCCTAACCGGTCCCAGACCGGGACCAGTTTTTTAATTAAGTATTTTAATTAATTTTTTTTATATATTATTAAATTAAATAATAACATGTATTAACATTAAATTAACCCGTTGCCGAGCTTGGTCATACGTCCAAATGTGCCCGGTCGTCGAAATTTGAGCTTGGTTGGCCCCCGACGGGGCTTGTTTGGAAAGACACGATTTGTTGTGTAGGGCGAGCATTGTGTTGCTACTGTTAGCGGTCATAAACTTCGCGCAAAGTTTGCACTTCGCCTTAATTTCGCCGCCGACCCGCACTTTATCGAAGTTTTCCCAGACCGCCGTTTTATGTCGGTGTTCAACGATCTCATGATCGACGGACGCTGACGAGGACGCCGGCATGGAGGAGGAGGAAGTCATTTAATAGTTAATACGAATATGAGTGAGAGAGATAGTGAGAGATAGGGATTAAAAGAGGAAAATGAGGGAGAGGGGGGATTTATAAGAATTAAATTTTAAAAAAATAATTTTTATTAATAAAATTTTTTTTTTAATTCTTTTATAAAAGAGCCGTTAGGCTCTTTCCGGTCCCGACCGGTCCTGAAATCGGTCCCGGACCGGGACCGGTAAAAGACCGGTCTAAGACAGGTCTTTTATCGGTCCCGATCCGGGACCGGTTTTTACCCTAAAATAGGGGACCGCCAGGGACCTCTGGACAGGTCCGGGACCGGACCGGTCCTAACTGAGACCGGTCCCTGTACGGTCCCGACCGGTCCGGTCCCAAGCGGACCGGTCCGGACCGGTCTTAATGTGCACGCCTATTTTTACCTCATAATAAGTTTATGGAAAGATTGAAGTTCTAAATGTTGTGCTATTTTTATTAACAGCCGCTTATTAATTAATCCTTATAAATACCGGATTATAATTTACGGTTTAGCGTGATAAATTGAAAGGAACTTTTCTTTACCAAGACAAAAATGACTCTTAGAAAGACTACTAATAAATCTTTTTAATTTATTACAGGGCCAGGGTTCATGCACTATTCCAATACCCCCTCTTGACCTGACGGCGCTGTGAGCTTAATCTTCTTTCTGGTTCTCCAAAGCGAGCTCGACCTTTTTTTCCAATCTTCTCGCGAATGAAGTGATATTTGATCTCTATAAGTTATTTTTAACTATGGAACATGGGATTCTTCGACAGAGCAATCATAGAGATCCTGTCGTTGTTTATCAGAATATCATCATCTTTTACTTCTCCCAGTTCTTCTAACATCCTCTGCAGCCAATCCTTCACAAACTGCAGAATTTATGACCATGTATGCAATTGGCAATGCCACCGTCTATTGCTTCCTTGAGTTCCACGAGATGGAATTGTTGTCAAAATAGAAAATATAACCCATGGTGCTCCTTGTTGAAGCCAAAATTTGACCTCAACGAAAGTTCGAAATCGAGAGTGTAGCCAACACCTACTTCTCCCAAGCTCCGACCTCTGACTGGCAGTAAAGGACAAGAAACCGACCCAAAGCCTCAGCTGGGAGGTCTCACCTCTAACCCGGAAGATCTCTGAGCGCTTCCCCTCCAACGTCAAATGCTAGGCTAGGAGCTCCTCAGCAAGCACTAGAAGATCTTAGGAAAATATGATAGCTTGCTTTCTGAGGAGCCTCTGTGGGTCTATTTATAGCTTTTGCTGACCTGAAATTACCAAATTACCCATGGCTGGTCTGCCAACAGCCAAACTCCGCTGTTCTGAGGAGCTAAATGCAGACCCTGGGAGTATACAGGTAATTTCACCTGCGGCCATCCAGGTAATTTCACCCTGGGCCCTACCCGGCGGGAGCCTTCCTACCGAGAACTGAAGGCTCTCGCGACTATGCCTTGCCGAGAACTCTCTCTCCCTCACCAGGCGGGAGCTAAAAGGATATTGAAGAATGCCACCGGTTATGCCTGCTCCCGCCCCATGCGAGGCGCGAGCCTTCTCGCCCGACTGTGGGCGGGAGTAGGTATCGGCCGAAGCCCGTCCTGTCTTTGGAGAGCGTTAAGCTCTGCTCGACGAACCACGTACTCGGGCGCGAACGCTCTCGCCTGCTCTTGTGCGAGAGCTCTCCTGCTCTGAACCTGATCAATGAACGTCGAGCCCAGCTTGACGAGACCCAAGCTGAGCTCAACGAAAGTCGAGGGGTTGAGCTGAGCCAAACCCTGACCTGGCCGAGAGTAGTTTTCTTCACCTGGGGCTAGCCCAAAGCTAGCTCAAACCTGGCCCTGGGTGTTTCTGGGTCCCACTCAGCAAATATGGGGTTGTACACAATCCCCGCTCTTTTCGAGCTAGCCCTGCGCTTGAAAAGACATGTCCAACCCTTTATATTCGCTGAGCACGTGTTGTCCTGAAAAGGAATTTTTTGGTGGGCCATCCCACGACTATATATATATAAATCTGCTGAAAGTCAAAATTTCATTCTTGCCGCGTTCACCCCCCTGTCGAGTCTTCACGCGATCTCGCCATGCGCCCTGAACGCGCCGAGAAGCCGCTCTCGCAAGGCCTGCAAGACCACATTGATGCGACACAGGCGCGAGCCCGTGCCAACAGCTCCCTGGTAGCCCCTTGGCTGGCGAGAAAGGCGCCGGCCGCTGAGCCCCCACAACTTAAGAAGAAGAAAAAGAAGAAGGTGAAATCGGTCAAGCGAGACCTTTTGAATGAGAACCGGGGCTTGTCTACCCCAACCCCAAGCCGCGTGGATAATTCTTCTCCTCCGTGGAAGGTATGTCTCTCTGATTCGCTGACTATTGAGAACTGTGAACCGATGTAGAAAAAGAAAGATGGATGACTGATATGTCGTACTTCTCGCATGAGGCGATTCAAGATGCCTGCGCCGGGTCCCCGCTGGTGCCCCCTGAATTGACGCCTCTCCTCCCCAGGGATCAACCATGGGTCTCGGAGGCCACTCCTCCGGCTGACTTTCTAAGAACCCCAAGTAACCTTTTACCTCCATTTTGTCCAATTTTTCATTCCAAGCAATGTGTTTCACTGCTGCTAAATTTACTTCCCGCAGCGCCAGCTCCTGCTAGCCCGAGTCTCGCCACCCGGGGGAACGAAATCGTACTCGCCAACTAGGACACCTGGGCAGATGATCTCTCCCTACCGGCGGGAGAAGTGGCCATCGAACCCTCCGCGCCGTCACAGGAGGTTCGCCTTCCCGCGAGGGAGGACGTCTCTGCCCCTGCTCCTGGCCAGGCCGGGATCGTCACGCGCAAGACATTTCGCCCAGGCGAGGAAAGCCGCTCCACCTCCTCTTTGGAAAGGAACCCGAGGGGGAGCCCGGGCCTTCTCGGCCGCCGTCGGTCGATGGCTCTCACCATGTTGCAGGTATGCGAGAAATCACCACTCCCTCTATTTTTTTCCCTTGATATGAATGGAACTCTCTCTCTTTTCAGGGGATTCGGAGCCCCAGGCGGGAGCCGAAGAGGAGGAAGATGAAGACGAAGACGAAGATGAAGAGGAAAGGGAAGACGCCGAGAGCCCCCCACCCCCCCCCCCTCCCTTCTTTTGACAAGATGGAAGAGTTCCTGGATGCTGGCGGGAACGGCAGGAAATGGCCGAAGAGGGTGGTGGCACTCTTCTCGAAGCTCGCGCGACGGGATTGGGCCAACTCCTCTGCATTGAAGAGCCTCCACAAGATGGTGGAGCGGCGAATGGCGGTCATCGAGCGGGACTATACCCACCTCCTTGGCGAGACGGAGCGGCAGGATACACTTACCACCGAGACGTCCCCATGGAGGTATGTTGCGCGGATTCGGGATCAAGCGCGCCTGATTAACCTTGGGTGCACCACCCTGACGTCTTATTTTAACCCGCGGGTTCCTCTGAGGATGGGAAGGCGGAACCGGGGATGATGACGCTGGGAGCAATACTGAACAATGACGTCTCGCCTCCCCCATCTCTCGACCTACCTTTCCCCCGATGTACCCCTTCTTGAATTTAGATAATAACTGGTGCTGAACTATTATTATTATCATTTTTTATTATGCGGCTCTCGCCCGGCGAGAGCCTCTCTTTTATTTCTGCTTTGTTCTCTGCTTTTTTGTTTCACGCTTTATTTTTGTGGTACTTGCGCGAGCACTAGCTTCCTGTTTATTAGTCACCGTTTTATCTCTGGGCCGGGGTCTCGCCTAGGAGTTTGGCTTAGGCAGCTGGAGAGTGTCAGAGCCGAAAGCAAGGTGCCGACTCCTCGGGACTTGACGATCGTACCCCCGCCGTCTTTTTGGAAAAAACATCATTACCACGATTTTCTATAAATAGGCCGGTCCACCTACCACATTTATTTCTCTGATCTGAAACCCTTGCCTCCTTTCTTGCCGCTCACGCGCCTCTCCGTGAATTCACTTGCTTTCGCCACTTTCTCTCGCTCTCGCCCTCTTCCCAATAGTTCTCGCCTTGAACCCCTTAATCACGATGCCGGGCGAGAGCGAAGGTCGCTCCAAATGCGCGCAATCCTTCCTAAAGCACAAGTTTCCTCCCTGCCGCCTGACCCTAGACAAATACTAACTGATAACCACCAACTTCATCCCCACCGAATTCAATGCGAGAAACCCGGGCAACGATGGCAGGGTCAATCTCGTGCGAGAGGAGGAGCTCTCCATCCCCTTAGAACATTTTGAGGTGGGCTTCCGCCACCCCCTCTGGCATGAGATGCGTCAAGCCCTCCGATACTACGGGGTGGTTCCCACACAACTTAATCCCAACTTGGTCTACATCTTGGTGGCGTTCATCTGCTACATACGGGCCGAGCGGATAGAGTTCAGCCTACCCATCTTCCGGAAGCTATTCATCTTCTGGGCCAAGAGAGGCGGGTTGGTCTTCTTCTCAGGGCAGCTGCTCAAGACCTGCGACCTCGCCAACAAGAACCATCATTAGAGCTAGAGGTTCGTCTATGTCTCAGGCAACTCCGGCAACGTTCCTCTCGCACCCGTCCAGTATGACAACGCGGCCTACAAGCCGCTCGCTCTTGGGTCGCGCGAGAGCGCCATCTTGGAGTTCTTTGGGACCAAGGAATTCAACATCCAGTTCCTCAGGCGGGACGTCGACTCCCTTCAGCCCGTACTTCCCGGCGAAAGTATGATCTCGCATTTACCATGTGATTCTGTACTTTAAGATGTAGAGTTAATTGTTGTTGATCTCGCAGGTGAGCGAGAAATCCCTCTGCACCAGCCGTTCGACGTGACCAGGGCTGCGACTGACCCCTTGTCCCTCACGAAATCCGCATCTCTCGCCTGCCGAGATGAGCCGGCTCCTCCCCCAAAGACCAGCACTGGGAAGCGAAAGCCTAGCGCCTTCTCCTCCGCCTCTCTCAAAAGACCCAGGATGACTGTGGCGGACAAGGGTAAGTCTGCACTGGGGTCTTCTGCTCGATCTTCTGCCGAGAACCTGCCAATAGCAGGCGAGGCGAACACTACCGCCGAGGCTGCCGCCCAGGCCCCTGTCGATAACCTGCCGGCCGCAGGTGGAGCTGATGGTGAGAGGGAGGCCACCGAGACTTCTGCCCAAGTCCCCCCCAAGCCGATGCCGAGAGGGCATCAAAACTTTGGCTTCGGCGACAAGTTCTTGGATGCGGTGGGGAAGCCCTTGATCCAGTGGGATCCTGAAGCCAACCGGGCCTCGATCTCCACCCTCCTTCCCATCTGGACGGAGAAAGACGAGGTCACCGACAATGCTTTCGTGCTGGGCTATTGTCACAACCCGCATTTTCTCAACAATTATATCATATCAGAGTAAGGGAAAATACGTGTCGTGATGCCACGTCGTGCAGGGGATAACTGCACACGCTCAGGCAAAACCCCAGACTCTACACCTTTGGAGAAATTAGAGTTTAATATGAAAGAAAAGCATTTAGGTCTGATGGTCATATCCCTCGACAAAGTGGATCAGCTAGTCCATAATTAAAAGTATATGTATACGCAGCGGAAAATACTTGAGTTAGCTTGATTTAACATCCTATATGAGTATAACCATCCCCAAACGACAACTCATGAAATGCAGGACTCTAGATTTATCATAGTATAAGAAAATAGCTTTTACGTTCTTTGGAAAGTAGTGCTTTAGTTTTATAAATATGAAATGCATGAGGAACATATAGTACTACTCTTAGGTTTAAAATACCTAACATGCAACCTAGCATAAGTCATTCCCAGAAAGCAAGTAAACAACCTCCAAATAGGCAAAGGTAGCAGTTTACAGTTCATATCTAGCATCACAAGAAAGCCACCAGTGGGCGTCAACAACCTGACATGAACCCACTAGTGAGTATTTATGTCTATACAGAAAGAAGCAAACTACCTCACAAGGTCGAAGAACAACGATCTCAGCAACCCAGGAGGTCACAAACAAGCTCCACCAGAACACTAGCCGCTCAACCGGCTACAACCTGAACCTAAGGTATTTAAAGAAAGAACTCCTCAGCAAGTATATAATCAACAGAAAATTGGAGCATTAGATTCATAAGTAAGGCAAGAAGGGCTTACCAACCCTACAACAAGTGTTATTGAAAGAGCAAAAAAGAACTGAACAGTACAGTAAGGGTAAAAGACTACCCAAGGCAACAACCCAACGCACTACGTGCGAGAAGTAAACAACATGCTCTGATAAAAACTGCAGAAGCACAAGACAAGCATATGCAAAAATAACCACTTTATAGAAAGGAACTAACAGTCCTAACTTGTGAATCATTAGCAGTGGCAGAGCCATGGGTCTGGGTTGGCGACCAAAAATAGTCCTCATCCAATCACCCAGACCCATAAATACTCAAGGGTACAATGGTGGCAGCCTAAAGGTCCAACACACTAACAAAACCAGCCAAAATCAGGGCCAAAATGGTACCAACACACCAACAAAAGCAGCCCAAACCAGGGCCAAAATGGTGGGACCACGGCTCTACACCCAAACCACCCCTTACAAAGTCAACAAGCAAACCACTTGTTATAATTCACGACTCGGCCTGCAAAACCAGCCGAAAATATCAACAAATAAACATAAACCCACCCTAACCACACTCGGGAGAAAACACCAGCTTAAGGCAAAAGGAGCCGAGTCCACTCGACACCTAACACTAAGGCAGGGAAGGCGCCGAGTCCACTCGACGCCCAAATGCTAAGCAAGAAATGGCGTCGAGTCCACTCGATGCCAAAAGACTTAGCCGCAAAAAAAGACTAACTGGACGATGGCGTTGAGTGAGTTCAGCTCACTCAATGCCAAAAGACTTAGAGAAAAGTCTTCTGGATAGATGGCGTTGAGTGAGTTCAGCTCACTCAACGCCAAAAGACTTAGAAAATCTGACGGGAAAATGGCGTTGAGTGAGTGCACCTCACTCAACGCCAAAAGCAGACGGCGTTGAGTGAGCTCCACTCACTCAACGCCAAAAGACTTTGGCAAAACCATCTCTGGACAATGGCGTTGAGTGAGTGCACCTCACTCAACGCCAAAAGCAAACTGCGTTGAGTGAACTCCACTCACTCAACGCCCTTTCTCTTGACTATGGCGTTGAGTGAGTGGACCTCACTCAATGCCAAAGGCAGACAGCGTTGAGTGAGCTCCACTCACTCAACGCCAAAAGACTTGGCAAAACTTTCTGGGCAATAGAGTTGAGTGAGTGGACCTCACTCAACGCCAAAGGCAGACGACATTGAGTGAGCTCCACTCACTCAACGCCAAAAGACTTAGACAAATCCTCTGGCAAGATGGAGTTGAGTGAGTGCAGCTCACTCAATGCCAAAAGTCGACGGCGTTGAGTGAGCTCCACTCACTCAACGCTTTTGGACTTAGACGCAAAAACCAAACCAGCTAGGCATTGAGTGTGTCCACCACACTCAACGCTTTTGGACTTAGCTTAAAAACCACTCAAAGCCTGCAACCCGAGAGCTCTTCCTTAGCTTAAAAAAAATCCTTCCTAACCCTTCTACCCGGCTACAACTACCCCCCAAGCTAGAATACACATGATAAACTCCATCCCTACCTCCAGCCACTATATGGACACACAACCAATAACTAGGAGAGAGAAAATAATGAAATCTGGGCAAGATATATAGTTATTTGGCTCGGGTCAAAGGATGGAACAGCCCTAGCTTCTAGGATAGCAAAATAACCTGCTGCACACTGACAACCAGGAAAATAATCCTGAAAATAAACAGCTTGACAAGGGCAAAGAGAACCACTTTCCTCAACCTTCCGGATAACAGCTTCTCTTCCAAACCAGCACAGCTAGGCCACAAACCGGCCACAAAACAGCAACCTGAAACTAAAACAGGGGAAAAACTAAGCTACCCGACCATCTCTAGCTTCTAAAACAGCCTTAGAGCAAAGAAAACTTACCTAGGATGGAAGACCTGAGTGAGAGCAGCCCAAATCTGCCCTTATCCGAGAAAACCGAGTTTTACACCTCCAGAACTCGCCGGCGAAAGCTCCAAAATTTTGCTGCCCGAAAGCTAGAGCTGGAAGCTAACCGACCCTCTTTTTGGGGAAGAAGAAGAAAAATAAAATATAATAAGCTTTCTTCTCTCTTATCCAGCTACCAACTAATAAATGAAGGCTATTATAATATTATTATCCAAGCAAGGGTTGGCCACTAGCTCTTACCGCCACCAAATATCACGTCAAAATTACGCGAAAATTCCAACTATCTCGGAATTTAACGAAATTCACATCGTAGCTAAATACCCACGCTACGAATCTTGTGGCGAAGTCAAAATCTTCATCCGACAAACAAAACTCGGGCTAAATTTCCCGAAGCCAAAACACAAGCATTCCTGAAGAGGCCCACCGAGTCACCAAAACAGACTCCAGCTTGCTAGGGAATCTTGCAAACAGGCTACGAAACAAGCCACTCGAAGGCTTAAAGAGCTAAGACCACGCTCTAACAACGGCAAAGGCCGGAAAATGCATCAACGTAACGCCAAACAAAGATTAAACAGTCGCCGAAAAACCGGGGGCGTTACAGCTATAACCTTTATAGCCGAGAAGATGCCGACGTGTTTGATCGGTCTCCCACCCAGCTCTTGGCCTTCGATTCCATCTGGGCCTTGATGCGCGGGATTGAGCTCGCGCATATGTGCGCACGCTGCAGCATTACCATCGACTGCAACTTCGTCGACATGCACAAGGCGAGAGACGAGGCGGTGGCCAACGCGGCCACCCTAAAGGTCGAGCTGGTTGATGCCCAGCGGCTTCTATCTCTGCGCCCGACAGATGAGGTAAGCGAGATCCTCCAAGGCTTCTCATTCCCCCTTAGTTCATAATCCGCTTTCCCTTTCCTTCTTTATGTGCTGACAAGCTTTATTTCGCGTACAGGACTCCGCCCAAAGCATGCTGCTTCGCGCAAAGCTGGCCGGCCTGGAATGTGAGAACGTCCTGCTGAAGGCCCAGCTCAAGCACGCATAAGCGGATGTGGCTGCGATCCCGCCCCCTCCCTCGTTGGACGAGAGGCTGAGGAGATGCCATTACTCTGAGTACAACATCGACAAGCTACTGCAGGTCAACGCCCAGGCAACGACCAGGCTGACGATAGAGACTTTACGAGATGTGGGGTGTCTGAATGAGGGCGGCGAGACCATTATTGCCCGCAGGCTTCTCCCGTGGCTTTTCGAGCATGTCCCCAAGCCCCCGGGAGCGCCCGATTCCCCGCCTTCGGATGTCCCGAAGTCTCCCGTTGTAGCTGGCGAGACATCCGGTGAGAGCTCTAGCGAGAGCTCAGGCAGGAGCTCTGGCGAGAGCTCGAGCGGGGAATCTGGCGAAACCCCCTGAAGATTTTCATCTCCCCTCTCTTTTTGTTCTATTTGAATGCGCGAGATGTTCTTGCTGGTAATCATTTAATTTTTCTGTAAACACATTCGCGCATATATATAAATGATCGGTTTTCTACTCCTCATAGAAGCGAATTATGTTCCTGTCTAATACTTCTCAAGTACGTTCCCGCCAAGGCCCTCGGCCTCCTTAGGAGAGTCGCACCCCTTAGTGATAGATTAGCAGGTGGAAACCTGCCGAGAGTTCAAGGTCCAGCATGTTTTTGTCGAGTGCCTTCCGCCGAGAACCTTTTGCCGAAAGCGCCGACCGTAGGTTTTTAAGAGATTCTCTGCCCCTTCGCAGTACGCGAACAAACAGAGTTTCTCCAAGAACTTCCTGCTGTCATGCCGAGAGCTTCCCCCTGCCGAGGACTCTCTTTATTGAGAACTTCCTACCAAGACCCTCCTACCAAGACCTTCCTACCAAGACCCTCCTACCAAGACCTTCCTCCTCAAAGAGGTTCTCAAACTCTTTCCTCTACCTCCCAGGTGTGCCTCCTGTCCTACCCGGTTAAACGAGAGCCTGGACAGCGAGTCTACCCGTAGTTGAGCCTCGCTCGGGGTGGTGCAAAACTTACCAAGCCGAAGCATCTCCAAGAACATTTCCAAGGCCAAGTCCTTTCTCCCCAGGTATGCCTACCGCCCTGCCCAGCTAATGAGAGCCTGAACAACGAGTCTACCTGGGGTCGAGCAGCACTCGGGGTCCCTTACCCCCATAGGCGAGCCTTCGGACCTGCCAGATAATGAGAGCCTGCGCAGCGAGTCTACCTGGGGCTGAGCCAGGCTCGAGGTAGTGCAAAAGTCTCCAAGAACCAATCCTTTCCCCCCATGTGTGCTTACCGCCCTGCCCAGCTAATGAGAGCCGAACAGCGAGTCTACCCGGGACCGAGCAGCACTCGGGGTATCCCTTACCCCCACAGGCGAGCCTTCAGACCTGCCAGCTAGTGAGATCCTGCGCAGTGGGTCTACCTTGGGCTGAGCCAGGCTCGGGGTTGTGTAAAGTTTCCAAGCTAAAGCATCTCCAAGAACATTTCCAAGACCAATTCCTTTCCCCCCAGGTGTGTCTACCGCCCTGCCCAGCTAATGAGAGCCTGATATGCGAGTCTACCCAGGGCCGAGCAGCACTCGAGGTTCCTTACCCCCACAAGCGAGCCTTCAGATCCGCCAGCTAATGAGAGCCTACGCAGCGGGTCTACCTGGGGCCGAGCTAGGCTCGGGGTAGTGCAAGAGTTTCCATAATAAATAATTTCCAAGAACATATCCAAGACCAAGTCCTTTTCCCCCAGGTGTGCCTACAGCCCTGCCCAGCTAATAAGAACCTGAGCAGCGAGTCTACCCGGAGCCGAGCAGCACTCGGGGTCCCTTACCCCCACAGGCGAGCCTTCGTACCTGCCAGCTAATGAGAGCCTACGCAGCGGGTCTACCTGGGGCCGAGCCAGGCTCGGGGTAGTTCAAAAGTCTCCAAGAACCAAACATTTCCCCCCAGGTGTGCCTACCTCCCTGTCTAGCTAATAAGAGCCTAAGCAGCAAGTCTACCCGGGGCGGAGCAGCACTCGGGGTCCTTTACCCCCACATACGAGCCTTCGGACCTGCCAGCTAATGAGAGCCTACACAGCGGGTCTACCTGGGGCCGAGCCAGGCTCGAGTTAGTGCAAACATCTAATCCCCTTACCATCAGAATTTCACAATAAGTAAAGCCAAAGAAAAAATAAGTTAGTGAATGTAATATAATAACTTGACTTTGAATATACAATTTCACCTCCCCCCCCCCCTCATGGGTAGAAGTGTTTTAAGTCGTAACCGCTCCAGGTGTGGCTCATGGACCTCCCCTCCATGTCCTGGAGGTGGTAACCACCCGTTCTCAGGACCCTTTCAACAATGTAAGGCCCTTCCCAGTTTGGGTTGAGCTTGCCCATGGGGGCTGATCTCCCCGCAGCATCAACTTTCTTTAGCACCAGATCTCCTTCCGCGAAAAGTTTGATCCTGATATGCTTGTCAAAGTATTTTTCCATTCAACGTTTGATCTCTTCCCGCCTGATAGATGCGACATCGCGCATCTCCTCCACCATATCCAACGAAAGGCACAACTCCTCCACTTTCTCCAACCTCCAAACCTTGTCTCCTTCTCCCGCGGCCATAACCCGTGGGGATCGAATCTCGAAATCCACTAGCAGGACCGCCTCACACTCATGGGAAAGTTTGAAGGGGGTCTCGCCAGTGGTCGTGTTTGGGGTTGTCCGCAAGGCCCACAATACTGAGGGGAGCTGTTCCACCCAATTCCCCCTCAAGTTCTCCACCTTCTTCTTGAGCAAGTTTACGATGATCTTGTTTGCCGCCTCCACCTAGCCATTGCTCCTGGGGTGGTGGACGGAGGTGAATCTGAGGTCTATCCCCAATTGGGTGCAGAAGCTGATGAACTCCTCACTAGCGAACTGGGGGCCATTATTTGTCACTATCGCCTGGGGCAACCTGTGCCTGCATATGATCTCCCCCAAACGAAGTTCCTGATGACTTGGGAGGTTACCTTGGCTAGTGCCTTGACCTCCAGCCACTTTGAGAAGTAGTCAATCATTACTAGAAGAAACCTTCTCTACCCACTAGCCGGAGGGAAAGGCCCAACTAGATCCATCCCCCAGATGGAAAAAGGCCAAGGCGCCGTGATGCTTCGGAGCCATTGAGCGGGTAAGAGCTGGAGGGGGGCGTTCAGTTGACACCTTCGACATGTCCTCACAAACTCGACTGCATCCTTCCTCAGGGTCTGCCAGAAATACCCTTGCCTGACCACCCTTGCTTCCAACGTGCTACCCCCTGAATAATTGCCGGATTTGCCGGAGTGTACTTCCTACAGGATCCTTGGGATCTCTTCCTCCGTCACGCACCTTGCTAGGAGCCCTGACAACATCTTCCAATGCAACCCCCCTTCAAGCATTAGGTAATGAGACACTTTGTTCATGAAGCTCTTCGCATCCTTAGTCCCTTCCGGGAGCTCACCAGTGGTCAGAAATGTCACGAATGGATCCACCCACGAGGGTCGCCTATCCACTTCCATCAACTCCCCTTCCTCGATTGCCGGTCGAAATAGCTTGGTCAGGGTTCCTCCCCCCGAGGTCCAAACTTAGCCAATTGATCAGCTACTACACTCTCTTCTCTGGGAACGTGTTGGATTGAGAATGTCCGGAACCCTCCGATGATCACCCTTACCTTGGATAAGTATTTCACCAGGGTACGCTTCCGGGCTTTGAACTCTCCTTGGATCTGTGATGCCACCACCAACGAGTCCGTAAAAGCCTTCACATCCTGGATCCCAAGCTCCTTTGCCAAACGAAGGCCGACTATCGCAACCTCGTACTCCGCTTGGTTATTAGTGACCGGGAAATGCAAGACCATAGCTTGTTCTATTGTGACCCCCTTAGGACTTATCAACACTACTCCTCCCCCAAGGGAATATTTTCTCGAAGCCCCATCGACCATCATCTTCCATGCCCCTTATGGCCGTGGCTCCTTGGCCCCAACCTCAACAACGTAGTCAGTTAAGAATTCAGCCACTACTTGTGCCTTAATGGAGAGCCTCGACACAAACGAGATGTCAAACTCGCTTAGTTCAATAGACCACTTGGCCAATTATCCCGAGTGCTCCACTCCTTCAAAAATCATGCGGAGGGGATGGTCCATCACCACCCTGATTGAATGGGCTTGGAAGTAGGGTCGGAGCTTCCTGGCCGAAATGATTAAAGCATACGCCAGCTTTTCTAAGATGGGGGTAGCGGAGCTCCTCCTTCTTCAGGATCCTACTAACGTAGTAGATAGACAATTGTTTCTTCCCCTCTTCCCTGACCAGAACAGAGCTTACAGCCTCTGTTCCTACCCCAAGGTACAAGGCTAGATCCTCCCCCTCCTTTGGGCTTTGAAGTAGCGGAGTCTGAGAGAGCTACCTCTTTAGTATTCGGAAAGCCTCTTCACATTCGGCGGTCCATTCGAACTTTTGATTACCCCACAGCACCTTGAAGAATGATGAGCATTTCTCTCCCGACCTGGAGAGGAACCTACTTAGCGTGGCCAGCTTTCCTGACAAGCGCTGGACCTCCTTAGCGTTGTGTGGTGACTCCGGATCTAGGATGGCCTTCACCTTATCCGAGTTAGGCTCCACCCCTACCGGGATCAAAAGCTATCCAAGGAACTTCCCTCGACTTGCCCCGAAGACACACTTCAGGGGGTTCGACCTCATCTTGAACTTCCGCAAGGTAGCAAATGTATCCTCCAGGTTGCGTAGGTGCAAGTCCACACCCTTGCTTTTGACCATAATGTCATCAACATAGACTTCTAGGTTTCTCCCCCTTTGTCCCTGGAAGACTCGATCCATCATGCGCTGGTATGTATCCCCTGCATTCTTCAGCCCAAAGGGCATCATTTTATAGCTGAAGCATCCCTCCCTCGTGATGAAGGAGACATCCTTGACATCAGGAGGATGCATTCGGATCTGGTGGTAACCTGAAAAAGCATCTAAAAACTCATAATATAAAAACCAACGGCTGAATCAACCAGCGTGTCAATCCGAGGCAGGGGGTAGCAATCATTGGGGCATGATTTATTTAAAAAAGAAAAGTCTATACACATGCACCATTTTCCACCCCCTTTCTTTACCATTACCACATTAGAGATCCAGCAACGATACTAGATCTCTGAGATGAAGCCGGACTCCAGAAGCTTCTTGACCTCCTCGCGGATGGGCTCCTCCAGCTTGGTAGCGATGGTCCACATCTTCTGGCGAATGGGGCGCATTCGGGGGTCCAGGTTCAGGCGGTGTCAGGCTACATCCGCATCGATGCCTGGCATGTCTGCCGCACTCCAAGCAAAGATGTCGACGTTGCTCTGGATGCAAGCCAGTGTCCGCTCCTGATCCTCGGGACCTAAGCCACCGCTGATCCGCACCCTTTGCACCTGGCCGGCACTGGTGAAGACTTTCATCTCCACCACCTCCTCAACCGGCTCTAGCCGCGACTGCTCCAAGCCGGCCCTTGCCTCCTCTTCCTGCCAAAACTCTTCCTCCCCTCCTTCCTCAACTTCCATCGCCTCCCCCAGGCTCTCATACTACTCAATATCCACGCCCCTTAGGGCCTCCATCTCAACTCCTTCTCCTCCTCTCCCTTCCTCTACTCCTTACTCTTGTCGACCCTCTTGCGGCTCTAACTCTCTGTCCCTCTGGACCTCATACACAACTCCTCCTCTCTGCTCCTCTGCAACCTCCTCGCCCGTCTCCTCCAGGCTCACCTCATCCTCTCCGACAACCTCTTCCTGCTCTGCCATCTCCCTCTCCAACTCCTCCGCCTCTGCCATCCAAGATATGGTGTTGACCACCGTCATGTAACATTGCCTCGCCACCTTCGGGTCCCCCCTGATCCTAACCTGCACCCCTCCATTGTTGAACTTGAGGCATTGGTGGAACGAGGAGGGGACGCAGCGAAAGGCGCTGATGAGCGGGAGCCCAAAGATGGAATTATAACTGCTCAGGGCGTCCATTATAATGAACCTACAGTTCCGTGACACGCCCCCAACTTCACATGTAGCCCTACTCCTCCTTCTACCTCCTTCCTCTCTCCTGAAAACCCAAACAATGGTCCGTCCGAAGCTAAGACCCTCTTGGCCTCGACCTTCATCTTGTCAAAAGCCTTCATGAAGATCACGTTTACGGAGCTCCCGTTGTCGACCAGGATCCTGGAGACCGTGAAGTTCTCTAACGTCGTCTGGATCACCAAGGCGTCACAGAACAGTTCCTCGAAGTCTGGCATGTCCGCCGATGAGAAAGTAATTTTCTCCTCCGGAGGGGAAGCCTAGGAGGTCGAGGCGACACCCCTTCGGAACATGGTCTGAAGGCTCCCCTTACAGGTTGCCTCAATCCCAAATCCACTATGGATCACCCGGATCCCTCCCCGGGTTCCTACATCCGCCCGGTCCTCACATCTGTCTTCCCCCTCTCCTTGCTAAACCTCTACGATCCTTATCGGTGGATCCTGCCTCCCCAACCCCCTAACCTCTCTCATCTCTAAGAACTCTTGGAAGGTGGCCATCGCGTGACCCTCCTCCTGGTGGAAGTCATAGAAAGGCAACACCACCCTTCCCCCTCTTCCTTCTCCACCTCCTCTTCTTCTAGCTCCCCCCGAACTCCTCTCCTTCCTCCTCTACCTCAGCCGACCTCCATCGCTTCTTGCTGCAGCGGGAAGTGACCCCTCTTCCCCTACCTCCACGCAGGCTGATCAAACCTCCTTGGCTCACGGAAGTTGTCCCTTACTTGTAAGCCTCCGCCCTGCCCCTGGGGGAGACCCACTTGGGTCCTCCAACACAACCGGTTGTTTGGCTCCCGGCCCCCACCCCCAGCCTTGACGCTGCTCCTGTTGCCCTCCAGGCTCTTCTCTCCTTCTCTCTTCCCTATGCTCTCTCTGTCTTCCTGCTTCTGGCTCCTCACGTCATCCTCCGCCAACCTAACCAGCTTCCTGGCAAAAGCCTGGTTTGCCCTTTCGAAGTCTATCTCCTTCACCGCCCTCTCCATGAGCTCCTCAAAAAAGATGGGGCATTATCTTCAGCTCCATGCTAAAGAATCACGGTCTCAGCCCCAGGGTGAAGACGAGCATCAGTGTGTACCCTAGGACCTCCTGGACCAGGAGGATCTCCTCCTGAAACCGGTCAATGTAGTGACCCAACGTCTCATCTTGCATTTGCCTCACCGCAAATAGGCACTCCGCCTCTTTCTTCCTCTTCTTTGACGTCGAGAATCTAAATAGGAACCCTCGATGTAGATCCTCAAAGCTGTAGATCGAGCTTGTCGGCAACTGGTGGAACCAGTCCCAGGCCTTCTCCTTCAACATGATGGCAAAGAGCCGACACTTGAAGGTGTCTGTCATCTGTCTAATTGAAAAAACATCCTCAAACCACTGCACATGCTGCACAGGGTCATCCTTCCCTGAGTAGTAGGACATATCGGGCTCCTGGAACCCCTCCGAGACCGGAGCCGAGATGATGAGCTCAATAAATGGGCTCTCGCCCCCTGCCTACCGAGAAGGCATATCTCGCAGCCTCAGCTGGCTAGCTCGATCTGCGCTGCCTTGCCCGGGGAAGAGCTCTCGCTCAGCTACATCCCTCTCACTAGCCTCTGTCGGCACCTCCTTCCTAGGGCGCTGCCCGGGAGCATTCTCGCCCAAGAGGGGGATCGCCTCAATTGGAGCCTGAGGCATAGCCCACTCGCTCCTTGCCGAGAAGGCCAGGTTGATGGTCTGCAAGACCTCTTGCCTGAAGTCCTCCAGCATCTTCCTCGTCGCCTCCTCTCCTCGAGAAGGGGAACCTCCTGAGCCTGATCCTTCGCCTTCACCTCCGGCCATGAGACTCAACTCAAGATTTTCTTGTATTGGCTACCTTCCACTCTCACCGCACCAGAACTGTTGAAGCAAAAATTTGACCTTAACGAAAGCTCGAAATCAGGGGTGTATCCAACACCTACTTCTCCCAAGCTCCGACCTCTGACTGGCAGTAAAGGACCAGAAATCGACCCAAAGCCTCAGCTGGGAGTTCCCACCTCTAACCCGGAAGATCTCTGAGTGCTTCCCCTCCAAAGCCAAATGCTAGGCTAGGAGCTCCTCAGCAAGCACTAGAAGATCTTAGGAAAATATGATATTTTGCTTTCTGAGGAGCCCATGTGGGTCTATTTATAGCCTTTGCTGACCTGAAATTACCAAATTACCCCTGGATGGTCTGCCAACAGCCAAACTCCGCTATTCTGAGGAGCTAAATGCAGAACTTGGGGGTATACAGGTAATTTGACTTGAGAGCATCCAGGTAATTTCACCCTGGGCCCTACCCTACGGGAGCCTTCCTGTCGAGAACTGAAGGCTCTCGCGCTTATGCCTTGCCGAGAACTCTCCCACCCTCACCAGGCCAGAGCTAAAAGGATATTGAAGAATGCCACCGGTTATGCCTTTTCCCGCCCCCTGCGAGGCTCAAGCCTTCTCGCCCGACTCTGGGCGGGAGTAGGTCTCGGCCGAAGCCCGTCCTGTCATTGGCGAGCGTCGAGCTCTGCTCGACGAACCGCTTACCCGGGCTCAAACACTCTCGCTTGCTCTTGTGCGAGAGCTCTCCTACTCTGAACATGATCAACGAACGTCGATCCCAGCTCAACGAGACACAAGCTGAGCTCAACAAAAGTCGAGGGGTTGAGCTGAGCTTAACCTTGACCTAGCAGAGAGTAGTTTTCTTCACCTGGGGCTAGCCCAAAGCTAGCCCAAACCTGGCCCTGGGTGTTTCTGGGTCCCACTCAGCTAATATGGGGTTGTACACTCCTATCATCCAATGAGCATCCCCAAAATGAATAACAGTACCCCGTGAGCTTTGGGTTGAGATCTTGGGTGAAGAGTAGACTGAGGCTCAATGTTCCCTTGATGTAGTGAAGGATTCACTTGCAGCATTTATGTGGCATTTGGATGGCTAGCTAACGAACCTAGACACCATGTTTACTGCGTATTCTAGGTCGGGCCTGGTGTTAATAAGATATACGAGAGAGCAAATAAAATTCTATATGCCCCTTCATCTACTTTTTCTTCCTCCACTTTTATCTTTCAATTTTTCACCAATGCACATAGGTGTTAAACAGCGATTACAATAGAACATGTTGTATTTCCACAACAATTTCTTTACATAATGTTCTTAGGAGTTAAAATAGGAACTGTAAACATTGTTGACCTGCGTACCTAATAAAAACTTCAGGAGTCTAAGGTCACTCATCTCATACCTTTTTTGCAACTTGTGATTGAAATTATTGAATGATTCTTCAAATGTTCTTGTAATGAGATAATAATCAACATATAAGCACACCAAGAGCCTTTATCCATTTGGTTCGTGCTTGATAAATAGAGATGATTCACTTTTGTTGGCTTTAAGACCTTCTTTGTTGAAGAAATCTGTAATGTTAGAATGGCAGGCATGTGCAGCCTGCTTGAGTCCATAGAGTGTCTTGTGGAGTTTGACACAATCTTCCTCCCCCTCTTTCTGATAACCTTCTGGCTGCTCAACGAAATTTTTTTTCAGATATGATGACATTGAGGAAGGCTAATATATCAAGGTGGTAGATAGGAGTTCTTTGCAATAATGAAAAGAATTAAATGAACAATGCTCATTCATGCCACTGGTGCAAATGTTTCATCATATTCCTTCCCAAACTTTTGGCTATAATCTTTTGCAACAATCCTTGTTTTATGTTTGATAATTTCCCTCTCTTCATTGTACTATAGTTTGTATACCCATTTCAGCCTAATGACATCTTTATTGAGGGGTCTAGGTGTCAGGCGCCAAATGCCATTTTTTTTTACTAAAGCTATTTCTTCATCCATGACTTTCCTCCATTCTTCTTTGGTTGCAACATCATCATAACATGTCGGTGTTGAGTTGAATAAAGCAAAGTGGGAGCTCTCATAAATTTCCTGAAGAGATCTTATTTTTAGGGGCGGTGATGACAGAGGTGAAGCAAATGGAGAGATATCATGGCTTTCTTCAACTTCTAGTGACTCCTGGAAGGAGTTCCTTGTGAGCTCAACTGAGATGCTAAGAGGATGTAGATCGACATCAGGGTCTAATCTCGATGTCCAAAAATCATATTCATGAAAAACAACATCTCTCGAAGTAATGCGGCTCTTGGTAATGGGGTCTAGTAAGCGATATGCTTTTCTATTGTTGTTGTATCCCCAAAGAATACACTTTGTGTTGGATTCATTGAGCTTTTTGCTCTTTTCTTTCGAAACGAGTGAGTTACAGCCAAAAGTTTTGAGATTCCCCGGAGAATGTTTTTCATTGTGGAGAGCTTCATATGGAGTTGTATCATTAAGAGCCTATATTAGAACTTTGTTGAGTAGGTAGACTACCGTATTGGTTGCTTCAACCAATAAAAACTTTGGCAGCTTCTTATGGTAGAGCATTGATTGCGCCATCTCAACCACGGTTTGATTTCTACGTTCTACAACCCCATTTTGTTAATGTGTCCTTGAAACTGCGAACTCATGCCTCATGTCATTGACTTTGTGAAAGTGTTGGAAGGCATGTGAAGTGAATTTTGTATTGTTATCACTTCGTATTATCTTGACATTTTTCCTTGCAAAAGTGTTTTTTGTTCTTCTTTTATGTTGGAAGACACGCTTTCTGCCCAATATAAATGTGTACGACAACGTCTGCCATACAACGCCCCGAATGGTGTCATGCCGATACTCGTCTGAAAATGATTATTTTAGGATAATTCCACCAAAGTGACATACTTCCCCCATTTGTCACCAAAGTACGAGATACACATGTGAAGCATGTCTTCCATAGTTCTATTTATACGCTCCATCTGTCCATCTGTCTGGGGATGGAAAGTTGTGCTGAACTTCAATTGAGTACCCAGATGCTCCTGAACATATCTCCAATCACTAGCGATAAATCTACCATCTTTATCCGACACTATAGACTTCGACACACCATGAAGCCGGACTATCTCATCCACATGCAGCTTAGAAAACTTTGGACCCTGGTCGGTCCTCTTGTTGGGAATAAAATGTGCAACCATGGACAGTCGATCCATGATCACCAAAATCGAGTCATTCCCACTCTGGGATCTTGGGAGACCATACACAAAATCCATAGAGATGACTTCAAAATTCAATTTCGGAATAGGAAGAGGCTGCAAATTTCTTCCAGGCCTTTGACACTCAGCCTTAACCAAACTGTATGTCTCACACTTCCTTATATATTCTGAGACATCTCCCATAAGTCCTGGCCATCAAATTAACTTCTTGAGGTCTACATATATCTTCATACTGCCCGGATGTATAATATACTTTTTGTTATGAGCCTCAAAGAAAATATCCTCCTGAAGATTCCTGACATTAGGAATGCACACTCTTCCCTTAAACAACAACAACCCATCTCGGACCATGAAATCATCTCTCTGACCTGCCCGAGTCAAATCAAGAATCTCTGCTATCTTTGGATCTAAGGGAAAGGCATCATGAATCCTCTCTTTTTTGTCGCACTTTATCTCAATCCAACCCAAACTAACAGGGCCAAAACTAGTGTGCGACACCACCCTTATCTTTAGCCTTTCCAAGGCTCGCACCAACTCTTCCTGTTAGGTGATGAGGGAATAACTAGAACTCCTTATGCTAAGACCGTCTGGTACAACATTAGCTTTTTCCTGTATGGTATAAAATAGTCACATTATAGTCTGCTAAAAACTTGAGCCACCTACACTTCCTCATGTTAAGCTCCTGCTGATCAAAGATGTACTTGAGGCTCTTATAATCTGTGAAGACCACACACCATACACTATAGAGTTAGTGTATACAAATCTTTAATACATGGATGATAATTGCTAACTCTAAATCATGCACAAGGTAATTTCTCTCTTGATTCTTCAGTTGTCCGGGCGCAAAATCTATAACCTTCCCATGCTACATGAGAACACAACCCGGACCCTGACCTGAAGCATCACTGTAAATCTGGAAGCCATCCACGCCTGAAGGAAGACATAGTACTGGTGCTTCTATCAATCTGGTCTTCAAATCCACAAAAGCAGACTCACACTCTGAGATCCAACTAAATGATCTCCCCTTCCGGGTAAGTGAAGTCAACGAGAGGGCTATCCTCAAAAAATATTTAATAAATCTCTTATAGTAGCCTGCCAATCCCAGAAAACTACGGATCTCTGCAAATGTCTTTGGCCTTGGACAATCTCTGATCACCTTAATCTTCTTTGGATCAACAAGCCCATCTCTACTAACCATGTGACACAAGAATGCCATTTATGAGAGTCAGAATTCACACTTTGAAAACTTAGCATATAACTGATTCTGCCTATGAGTGCTCAAAACTGTCCCTAGATACGAGGCATGATCCTCCTTGCTCCTTGAATACACTAGGATATCATCAATAAAAATAATCATGAATCGGTCCAAGAAATCTCTGAACACCGTGTTCATCAGATCCATAAATATAGATGGGGCATTAGTCAACCCAAATGACATGACCACAAACTCGAAGTGTCCGTATCTGGTACTAAACTCTTTCTTTTGGATATACTCCTCTAGAATCCTCAACTGGTGGTATCCCAACATCAGATCAAACTTGGAGTATGTGCAAGACCACTCGAGTTGATCAAACAAATCATCTATCCTTGGAAGAGGATACTGTTCTTAATAGTAAGCTTATTCAACTCTCGGTAGTCAATAGACAATCTCAAACTACCATTTTTTCACAAAAAGGACCAGAGCTCTCCACAGTGACGAACTGGGTCTGATGAATCCCAAGTCATTCAACTCATGCAACTGAATCTTTAACTCAGTCAACTCTCTAGGAGCCATGTGATAAGGTGTCTTGGCCATTAGTGTAGATCCAGGAATAAGGTTAATCTGAAAATCAATTTCTCAAGAGCGAGGGGCATCCGGTAGCTTATCGGGAAAGAAATCTGAAAACTCGCAGACCACTGGTACCTCCTTCAAAATAGCTTTCGCTTCTACAAGCAATAGTGCCAAAAGGCAGGACACCCTTTACTGATATGCCTCATAGCTTTTATTGACGAGATGAGCAACTTGGAAACTCCTTTCAAACCTCGAAAGATAATTGTTGAAGTTGGTGACCGGGCGGTCTGGCTTGGCGGATTGATAACCGCGCGGACTTGCGGTTTCCCTTTAGCGGTCTGGTTGTTGTGTGTTGTTGTCTGATGATTACAATTATGGTAGATTTTTATTGTAATAATTGTAATCATATCCGCTGTTTTCTACCTCTTTATTCAAGTAATTGCTCTAAATAATTAAGAATTGGTATTGTCATGAATAGTAGAGCATAGTTTAAAGTTGTTACTATTTAATGTATTGAACTTCTCCCTTACTATGTCATTTTTCTAATGCAGGTACAACTAGCCAGTGGAACTAAAAGTCTTGGAGCAAACAGGGGAGTTTACGGGGCCAACAGGACTGAACACAGGAGAAGATTTGCTCACACACGGGTAGGAACACGGCCGTGTGCCTACCCGTGTTCCTTCCCAGCTGAAGTAATTTTCCAACCCCCGTGTTTGAAGAACATGAAGAACAACACGGCCGTGTTCCATAACACGGCCGTGTCAGTACCCGTGTGATCCAACACGGCCAATGATCCAGCCCCCGTGCCTGAAGAACGTGAAGAACAACACGGCCGTGTTCCATAACACGGCCGTGTCAGTACCCGTGTGATCCAACACGGCCCATGATCTAACACGTCTTTTCGTGTGGAACTGCCCTGGAACTGCCGACACGGCCTGCAACACGGCCGTGTCGGAACCCGTGTTCGACCATGTTTGCTATTGGACTATAAAAACCTGGAGAAAATTTTATTCTACACTTTTGGATTATTTTGCTTGGAGATTTTCTGGAGAACGAAAGTGGAGCATCCAAGAGAAGGAAAGCTTGAAGGAGATATTTGTATGCATTTATTCTTTAATTTATCTCTTTTAATCTTGTATCTCTCTTGGTAATCCAACTTTATTTATCTTTTAATTTTCATGAACAATGTGTTTGAACAATTTAGTAATCATGTATCGTTTTGTTTTAATCAATTTCATCGTATTTTATTCGTATATGGACTTGCAACCATTGAGAATTATCCTTGTTATGAATGATTATATATTTTCACATGAATTCCAAATGTCTAGATTGAGAAATTGGATTGTTTGGATGATGGTTAAATCTTCATATTTATGTGTTATTTCTCTTTGTAATTCAAAACTCATGATCGAGAGATATGTTTCTTGGAAAATTAGAATACGAATGAATGGAATTATGGTATTTTAGAAATAAAGTTTCATGAATCCATGTATTAGATAGGGTATTTCATGCAATAAATATTTGAGTATTGTAAATTGTTCGAGAGAAAATTTACTTAACTTAGATTTTTAAATTGCTCGAGAGAGAATTTGATAATTAGTTTAACCCCTTACAATACAATGAATTTGATAGTCTTGTTATTTCATGATTACTCAAAGTGATTATGTTCATTGAATACTCTTAACTTTCGACTTGAAACTATTTTTATAACTCTCCAATACAATTTTTATCCAAATAGTCATAGTTAGGATTAATCTATGTTAGAACGCAACCTTAAGTTTAGGTATGATAATAGAGTGAGAGTGAGTACGAATAGTTGAAATGACCCTGTGGAATACGATACGAGATGTAGAATTCTCTTATACTATGATTGATAGGTGCACTTGCCTGAAAGATGATTCAATCTAGCTTATGCCCATCTACATAGTTATGATAAATTGTAGAATGAATCCGCATCAAGTTTAGACTTAGCGAAAATATTCATCATTGTCTGTGGTCCAAGCGGTCTAGCGGTTTTTCTCTGGCGACTTGGAGACCGGGCGGTCTAGCGGTCTCACATGGCGATCTCTCTCTCTCTCTCTCTAACAGTTACCGAGCGGTTAGCCCTTCTGTCTAACCGTGCGGCTTGTGCGGTTTGTGTCTGTACAGTTTGCTTGTGTCATGTAATTTTTTAGTCCCACATCTCTTATTTGTATTCTCTCTTCTCTCATCCATTCTATATAAGGGAGGCCATACCTTTGTAATAGACACCTTTTTCTGATAATAAAATTTCAGTTTAAACCGCTTCCGGCTTGTTTTAGTTCGTTTCTCACATGGTATCAGAGAACTCGATCCTTTCCTCCTGATTGTGCGCCCTCCCTGTCCGTGCTGCTTGCTTCGCCTGCTTGTGACCTATCCGCACGGTCTCTTTCTCTCCTTGTCGTTGCTCTCGGTGTGCGCGACCTCTTTATTCCTGTGCTTAGTCGCCGCCCTTGTTCGTCGCGACCTGTTGCCCTGTTTGCCGCGACCTGTTGCCCTATGCCTTGTTTTGCATGTTGCTTCTGTTCGAGCGGACTGTCTTCTAGCCGCTCAACTTCTATCCCTCTGCTTGATTCTGCGGCTTGGTCGTGGCTTCTCTAGCCGCTGGTGTCTGACATCGTGACTGCTGCAGATCTTCTTCTTCCTAACCGCGCGGCTTGTTTCCTAACCGCGCGGCTTGTTTCCTAACCGCGCGGCTTGTTGCCTTCTACGGCTTGGTCGTGGCTTCTCTGGCCGCTGGTGTCTGACATCGTGACCGCTGCAGATCTTCTTCTTCCCCACCGCGCGGCTTGTTGCCTAATTGCGCGGCTTGTTGCCTAACCGTGCAGCTTGTTGCCTAACCGTGTGGCTTCCTGTTGTTCGCTCATATGGCTCTTTCTGATGGTTCTACTGCCACCAATCCTGCCACCACCCCTGTCGCTAATCCGGCTCCGCCTCTCCCTCCTACTCCTTCCGGGAACCTTGGCACCGTTTCCAAGCTAGTCGGCTCCAACTACCCAGATTGAAGCGTCTCTTTCACCTTTCTCCTTCGCTCGCAACGCAAACGCCACCATCTCGTTGATGACCCTCCTCCTACCACTTCACCTCTCTTTGATGACTGGGATGCGAGTGACACTCTTGTGCGTACCTGGCTCGCTAACAGCCTATCCGATGAGTGCCTTCCCGTTATCCGTCATGATGTGACGGTCAAGGCCGCTTGGCTTCATCTGGCTGCTCTGTACTCCAAAGGGGCTCACACGTCCCGCATCTATACGTTGTATGCGGACCTCTTTGCCCGACCTTCCTTGTCTCCTACTGCTGCTTACCAACAGGTTCAGGCTCTTAGGGCTGAGATTCTTCAAAATCGCCCCTTCTTTGCGGATGTGCTCAACAACACAAGCGCTTCCAGGAGCTTCTGGTTGTGTGTTATCTGCTCCGGCTTCCTGATACATATGACATGATCTGCCAGCAAATTCTGGGTGAGGCAGAATCTCCTACCTTAGATGCCACCGCTGCCCGCATCGCTGTTGTCACCTCTCTCCTTCAGCGCCCACTTTTGCCTGTTCCTTCTCCACCAGACAACTATGCTCATCAAACTCAGCGGAGTGGCTCTAGTAACCGCAGTCACCAGTCTGGCAGACGTACTTCTTCCCGCTACCTCTGCTCTCACTGTGGCCGCACCGGATATACTTCAGATCGCTGCTGGACAAAGCATCCCCATCTTCGCCCCTTCGATGACTCCTCTGCCTCCTCTTCCAAGCCATCTGCTTCTGTGGTCACATCATCAGGTAGTGCCCACGTGGTGACTCAAGGTAAATGGCTTATTGACTCTAGTGCAACTAATCACATGACGGACAATCCTCAGTGTTTCTCTCTCCTCGAACAGCATGATCGGTTGCCCCCGGTCCTCGTTGTAGACGGTTCTCCCTCCACGGTTCATGGGCCGGGAGTGGTTCATGTTACTCTGTCCCTTCGACTAGCGGACACTCTCTATGTGCCCAAGTTTCCGTGCAATTTATTGTCGGTTACCTCTTTATGCAAGCAGCTTCAGTGTTCTGTGATGATTACTCTGACTTCTTGTTCTTTTCAGGATCCGAGCTCCCAGCGGACGATTGCTACTGGGACTGAGAGCGGCGGCTTCTACTTTCTCGACAACATTTCCGCTTTGTCCGCCTTCTCTTCTTCTTGTATGGATCTTCTCCAATGGCATCTCCGTCTCGGTCATCCTCCACCACGGCTTCTACATCATCTTTTACCCCACCTCCCACCCTCCAGTACTCCTCTCAACTACGACGCTTGTCAACTTGGCAAGCATCACTGTTCCTCCTTCCCGCCGAAGCAAGGTCGGGGCTCCACTCGTCCTTTCGATCTAGTGCACTCTGATGTCTGGGGACCTACTCCTACCCTCACCATTGGTCGGGGTAGTTCTTATTTTGTAACTTTCATTGATGATTTTTCTAGATGTACTTGGGTGTATCTCTTACGAGATCTCTCTAAACTTTTTGATGTATGGCTCTCTTTTTATCATTTAATTAAAAATCAGTTTGGTGTTTCTATTAAAACATTTCGCTCTGACAATGCTAAAGAATACTTGAGTCATGCTTTTTTCTCTTTTTGTGTGCAATATGACATTATTCATCAGACGAGCTGTGTCTATACATCCCAACAAAATGGGGTGGCGGAACGCAAAAACCGTCACCTCCTCGATGTCGCTTGCACATTGATGACTCAGATGCATGTCCCTCGCTCATATTGGGGCTATGTTGTTCTCCTTGCCTGCTACCTCATCAATCGCATTCCCTCTTCAGTTCTCCATGGGAAAACCCCATTCTCCATACTGTATCCAGGCAAGGAGCCTTTTCCTCTCCCTCTCTGAATCTTTGGGTGCACTGCATTTGTGCATGCCCCGTCTGCCACCTGTGATAAGCTCTCCCCTCGCTCCACTAAATGTGTCTTTCTGGGGTACTCCACCACTCAGAAAGGCTACTATTACTTTGACCCTATTCTTCGTAAGCAGTTCGTCTCCGCTGACGTTACCTTCTTCGAGAATGCCTCCTACTTCTCGGATGACTCCTCTTCTCTTCCCCAAGCTTCCTCTTCTCTTCCCCCAGTCTCTGATTCTCTTATTATTCCCTTCGTTCCCTCGTCTCCTCCTACGATATCCACCCCTACTCCATCTCCGTCCACTCCTCTCTCTCCGCCTCCATCTCCCTCATCTCCGCTGCCGTCGCTCTCTCCTCTCGGGCTAGCTCTCTCTGCCACGGATGCTCTAGATACCGAGGAACCCGACGACCTGGATCTTCCTGTAGCTCTTCACAAAGGGGTGCAGACGTGTACCCTACACCCCCTTGCTGTTATTGTTTCATATGATCGTCTTACTTCTTCTCGCAAGGCCTTTGCGATGGCTATCTCTGCCACTGTCACACCTCGTTCCTATCAGGAGGCCCTTACTATTCCTCACTGGAAAATGGCCATGGATGAGGAAATGGCGACCCTTACGGAGCGAGGTACCTGGACTCTTGTTCCTCCTCCCTTCGGTACTGAGGTAGTTGGCTGTCACTGGGTCCTTGTGGTCAAATTTAGCCCGGATGGTACTGTGGACCGTTATAAGGCTCGTCTTGTTGCTAAGGGCTTTACTCAGACCTATGAGGTTGATTACTTTGACACCTTCTCTCCCGTGGCTCGTCTCAGCACTATACGGGTCCTTCTCTCTGTGGCGGTCAATAAAGATTGGCCGATTTCCCAGCTGGATGTTAAGAATTCCTTCCTTTATGGCGATCTTCAAGAGGCCGTCTACATGGAGCAACCTCCTGGGTATGTTGCTCAGGGGGAGACACGAGTATGTCGGCTGAAGAAGGCAATCTACGGTCTCAAGCAGAGCCCTCGAGCTTGGTTTGACAAGTTCAACAGCATTGTGGCGGCCATTGGTTTTGCGCGCAGCTCTGCCGATCACTATCTATGTATTCGCAAAACCTCCTCGGGGCTTGTGGTTCTTGTTGTGTATGTTGATGATATTCTTCTCATTGGCAATGACCAGGAAGGGGTAGCCTTGACAAAGCGGCATCTTTGTCAACATCTGGTCACAAAATATATGGGCTCTCCGAAGTACTTTTTGGGGATCGAAATCTCTCGGAAGCCTAATTCCTTAGTCCTCTCCCAGCATAAGTATGCCCTTGACCTTCTAAAATAAGTAAGATTGACTGGAGCCAAACCTGCCTGATACCCTATGGCTATTGGAGAAGACAAAACATGGGCAGATGATTCGCCTCTTCTTTCAGATACTACGTGGTACAGGCGTCTAGTTGGCAAGCTCATATATCTCACAGTGACCAGGCCCGACATTTCCTATGTTGTGGGCAAGGTGAGTCAATTCATGCAAGCACCCAAGGAGTGCCATCTTCAGTCCGCCTTGCGGATCTTGGAGTATGTCAAAGCAGCCACTGGGAAAGGATTACTCTTTCAGAAGAATGGTCATCTGAGGGTTGAAGCATAATCAGATGCGAGTTACGCTGATGACAAAGGGGATCGCAAGTCTACCTCCAGTTTCTGCACCTTTGTTGGGGGAAATCTGGTAAGCTGGAAGAGCAAGAAGCAGTTTGTTGTTTCCAGGTCTAGTGCTAAAGCAGAGTATCGGAGTATAGCATCGACCACTTGTGAGTTAAAATGGCTACGGGCTCTCATGCTGGATTTAGGAGAAGTCTACAACCATCCTCTACCTATGTTCTGTGACAACAAGGCTGCCATATACATCTCTAAAAATTCAGTCTTCAATGAAATAACCAAGCACATTGAGGTCGACTGTCATTTCATTCGTGAAGAGATTTTGAAGGAACAAATTTGCACTCCCTTCGTCACTTCTGATAAAGAGCTGACTGACATCTTCACCAAGCCAGTATCCGCCTTGTTTTTCCATATTTGTGACAAGCTGGGCATGATCGATATATATGCTCCAGCTTGAGGGGGAGTGTTGAAGTTGGTGACCGGGCGGTCTGGCGGTCTGGCTTGGCGGATTGATAACCGCGCGGACTGGCGGTTTCCCTTCAGCGGTCTGGTTGCTGTGTGTTGCTGTCTGTGGTCCAAGCGGTCTAGCGGTTTGTCACTGGCGACTTGGAGACCGGGCGGTCTAGCGGTCTCACATGACGATCTCTCTCTCTCTGACAGTTGCCGAGCGGTTTTCCCTTCTGTCTAATCGCGCGGCTTGTGCGGTTTGTGTCTATACAGTCCTCTTGTGTCATGTAATTTTTTAGTCCCACATCTCTTATTTGTATTCTCTCTTCTCTCCTCCATTCTATATAAGGGAGGTCATACCTTTGTAATAGACACCTTTTTCTGATAATAAATTTCAGTTTAAACCGCTTCCAGCTTGTTTTAGTTCGTTTCACACAATAATGAGAGTCTGATCAGGTCCTTCTAGCTGAATCTCATTACTTCTGCAATCTATCTTGACATTCACGTTAGTCAGTCAATCCATACCGCAAATCAGATCAAACTCCGCAATACGCAAAAGGGGCGCATCTACCATAATTTCTGCTTCTACAAATAAAACTGACGCCCTACACTTACAACTGGCATGCATCACTAAATAGTTATGTATCATGACATCTAATATCATCAGGTTGGTGAAGACTTCTAGGCCAATCTTACGAGTAAAAGATTCTGTTAGGAACGATTATGATGCACTCATATCAAAGAGGACCTTAGACAGTATGCCATAAACTATGAGGATACCTACAAACATACTTATATTATTTTATTTAAGTGTTGCTAGGGAGGAGGAGACATAAATATTTTAAATACTAAATTTCCAAACCTGATACCACATCCTCCTGCTCCTTGGCCTCCTGTTGGCCAAGACCATACACTCAAGGATGAACTAGACCACATCCTAGAGCAGTCTTTGGGTCAGCGACCACCACTGCCTTCCCTTTATCAGTCTCACTCGAACCGTCATGCTCGAATTTTGACTAAAAGTCATGATACAGTACAAGTGTTAAACCTACGAGGAAAGGTCCTGGATAAAAGAATATCACTAAGCATGACTTCAAATTACCTGATTACCCGCAGACTCTGGGAAATTCCGCACAATGTGTTCAACTCTCTGACACTTATAACAGACACCTAATATAACCAAACATTCTCCATAATGATGACGATTGCATTTAGGGCAAAGGGGGTAGTCTCTGGGCTTGCCCCCAAACTGATTGCCCTGCTTAAAATCAGTCTTCTACTTCTTACTCAATGGTCCCTTGATTGATTCTTGTCTTGCTGAAACGATGGCACACCACGAGGCCACTTGGGGCGGAAGCTATCGCATCTTTGAACACGTTGCTAGTCGGCTTCTAATCTTCTTGTAGTATCCACCAAACTCCTGTAATCTGCTTTGACCATGGTCATTAGCAGTCTCAAAGAGTCTCGCATGCCATCCACAAAATGGTTGCACTTCCCATCTTCATCTCCCTACATCGAGCCCGCATAACAAGATAAGTGAGTAATTTCTCGCTCGTACTCGGTAATTATCTTATACCCTTGGAAGTGCCTGTGATATTTCTCTTGAAGACCTCGATGAGCAAAAGGGGGCATGAACCTGTAACGTCCCAATTCGCGCTAGGCCCCGTGATTGCGTATTTGAGTCAAGGGGGCTGTGGTGAGCCCAATGGGGGTGTGGGTGAACAGGTGCGGACGTACGGGAAATGAGGAAAAACAAGGCAAATGGCATTTCTGGCTGACACGGGTATGGACACGGCCGTGTCCATACCCGTGTGCCTCATAAAATTAAGTTTCCAGTCAGAGAGGTACACGGGTATTGGGACACGGGCGTGTCCCTAGCCGTGTGCCGAGGACACGGGTCGAGACACGGCCGTGTCTCTACCCGTGTGCCACAACCCTGACCCGGAAGAAAGTTGTTCTGGGATGAACACGGCCCTAGACACGGCAGGCCACACGGCCGTGTCACCTGAACACGGGTAGGAACACGGCCGTGTGCCTACCCGTGTCTGCGATGTATAAAAAGGAAAAAAAGTTGGAAACCCTAGCATTCATTCCCCTTTCTTCTGCCCCGAAATTCCTGAGAGAGTTCTTGGCTGGAGGAGGAGGAAGAGCTTGCCGGAGCCATCCTTGGAGGAATCAAAACGCCGCCACCGTCAAGGGAAAAACAATGCCGCCGCGAACGAGAGCGAGGCTCATGGCCGGCCGTGGTGGTACCGCTGGACTTGAGGTGAGCTTCCTCCCCTCTCCCTTGGTGCTAGATCTATAGTTATTTTAGGAGAGACATCGACTCCATAGAGTCTTGATGGTGAGGAGGAGAGTTCTTAGGATAAGCCATGCCTAGGTTTTCTAGGCTTAGTTTCCCTCAACCTTCTCATCGTTCAAAGTGGAGATGAGAGGGGTTTTCGTTGAGAGTTTGGCTTTGAAGGGAGAAATAAGGTTGGGTGTGATTTCTGGAGAAGTTTATGCGAGGTCGTTGCAAGGAAGAAGATGAACGGATGCCGTTCATCTCGCCTTAAGATGCGTGCAGAAATCTGATTTCTGCACGCGGCGACCTTCGTGGCCAATTTCGGAGGTGTTCTGGCCAAATCTGGGTGAAAGACTCAACACAAAAGTCGTAGCCCTTGAAATTACCTTTCCAACGAGGGGTTGCTCGTTTCCATGTGATACCTGTAGCCACGGGAAAGCTGGTTCGAGTCCGCTGTGTTCGGGAAAATTCCTGTACAGGAAACTGTTTCCTGTACGTATTCGAGTTGAATTTCTGGTATGTTGCGACCAAATCTGGGTGAACGACTCAACACGAAAGTCGTAGCCCTTGAAATTACCTTTCCAACGAGGGGTTGCTCGTTTCCATGCGATACCTGTAGCCACAGGAAAGCTGGTTCGAGTCCGCTGCGTTCGGGAAAATTCCTGTACAGGAAACTGTTTCCTGTACGTATTCGAGTTGAATTTCTGGTATGTTGAGACCAGATCTGGGCGATCGACTCAACACGAAAGTCGTAGCCCTCGCGAATACCTTTCCAACGAGGGGTTGTGCATTGTGATCGGATTCCTGTAGCTCCGGGAATCCCAGTTTTAGTATTGGACTATCCTATGTTAATGCACCTGTTAATTTATAATGTTAGCACTCTTGCAATGATTGTGATTTGCTCATGTGATATCTTGCTCCCATATATCTATAATGTCGTTGTTACTATAATTTAGTACGGTTACTCATTTGGTTGTGTAATAAGGGATAACCATGCAATGGTAGAGAAATGGATTGGATGGGAAGGCTAGATATTAGGAGTTGATATTGGTAAAGGATATATTTATACAAATTGGTGTTGAACATATCTAATGTGCGTAGTGTTGAGGTGAATTCATTGAATAGGTGGGCGTGAACATGATGAACACTATGTGAAGAGTATTTTGTAACTGTAATCCGAGCACAAGGGGTTTATTAACAACCGATGCTTAGAGTTGAAGTCTCCCTACGGGTAGCATCGAGTGAGTTGTTTTGGGGCATGTGATGTGCGACGATTCATCGTGTCGCGATGTTGAGATAATGATTGTGGCAGGTCTACGGGTTCGCCAGTCGTCACACCGATGGGAACCAATGGGTAGACCTTGGGCAGTAGGGTTAGATACTTGGTGTCCATAACCCGAGATCTCCTCCGCGCCATGAGAACGGTTGGGCTTGCACCTCGTGCGTTTCCGAGGTTCCATCCGGTTCGAAATCAAAGGCCAGGTTGGGCTGTGTTCTTGGTGCACATCTACCCAAGACCCCTTCTGAGCCGTAGTACGCATGTGAGCTCCGCTGTTGTGTTCTTAGCGTTGAGGCATACGGGGGCCTAGGATAGGTAGTGTGATACCACCTAGTAGTGGAGACGCCCGCTCCACTGTCGCCGTCTGGCCACGACGGACGACGCCTGAGAGGTTAGCTACCTGCTCGAAAAGTGGGAACTTCTAGTCTGTGTCGACATAGCAACTTGCATGTGCGTGTGCATGATTCGGTCATAGCATAACATTCATTTTATGTCATTCATTGCATACACAAGATCCTCATCGTATAAGTTTGTATGGGCACTCTTATACGATGAGTTACTATACTGTTAAGCCGATCCTTAACTTATAAGTTTGTATGGGCACTCTTATAAGTTAGGTTACTATTCTGATTAATTATACCTGCTGTCATATATTATTGTTATTTGTAGAACTGCTATTTGTGTAGCGTAGTTTATACTTCACCATATTTACTGTCACCTGCTTGTTTACTCGCTTATGTATATATATTGTACCTGTGTTCCTTTCTCCACCCGGTGCCGAGGAGTCGCCGGGGGAGCGGATGTGAAGCCACTTAGTCTTATGACTAACGGTTGCTACGTCTTCCTTTTTAGGAGGAAACCCCGCAGGTAGAGCGGCAACGGACTATGCAGCAGGACAGCCAGGCCCGGAGGATAGGACCTGAGGTGGTGGTGCCATCGGCACCGTCAGTGACAGTCGTGAGTGTTTTCATGTAGCCGTTTGGCAAAACATTTCTAGACTCTTGTTCTTTTGTACAAGCCTGTTGTGCTTGTTATCTTCCGCTACTTTTGGACTTTAACTTAGCTGTGAACTGAACTGCTTTTAGCTTTACTTTTCTGTTAAGGTTGGGTTGGCATAATTGTTGTGATATGGATTGTAGCCGGCGGAATAGGCGTCTTGTGGTAAAGGCTAACCCGTGTGTTAGTGCTACCGCAAGGCGGCTATTTCGGGCATAAGACTCCCCTCGTTCCGTGTGTTGTGTTCCGGGAGGGGGGTCTTACAAATGGTATCAGACTTAGCCGATCTTCACCTACAGCAGTCATGTAGCAATGGGCCACTCCCGTTCGATTAGTCGGTTTGGGGACAAACCGACTTAGCGGAAGCAGTGGTGTGCCCATATGTAATTCACACTAAGTTGTCCAACTTTGACATTAGTTTTAGCCAACCTGACCCTAATCTGTACCTTGCGTATAGGTCCCAGCGCAGGTGGAGCCGGTTGGGGGCACTCCTACCCCTTCCGTCCCTTCACAATTCCAGCAGTCGGAACTGGGACAAACGCTGTCAGCCATATTGGATGCATTTAAAGCCCAGCAAGCTCCGGTGCAACAACAAGCGCCAGGCTCCAACTGGTTGAGCACCTTCCGTGCCCTGTCCCCTCCTGCCTATCTTGGGACAGAATCGCCGGTGTGCACCGAGGAATGGCTTGATACCGTGCAGGAATTGATGGCTGGCATAAGATGTCCGAACAGCATGGCGGTGATGTTGGTAGTGACGCTGCTAGAGCTGCACGCCAAAAGGTGGTGGAAGTCCCTCATGGGCTCCACCTTCCAAGGGCGGTTGTACACGGACATCAGTTGGAACGAGTTCACCGAGGCTTTTCTGGATCACTTCATCCCTTCTTCTGCTCGGGATGGACTTGAAGAAAAATTTCTGCAGCTGAAGCAGGGATCGAAATCGGTAACGGAGTACCAGAGGGAGTTCCAACACCTCGCTAGGTTTGCCGATTCCTATGATTTGGACGATAGAGGCTACGCGAAGCGCTTCTACAAAGGATTAAGGGACCCCCTGAGGCAGGCCCTTTTGTTTATAGCCGATGGAAGCCTGGCAGAAATCATTGACATGGCAAAGAGACTGGAGGCGGACCACATGGGATGTGGCAAGAGACCTGCGGAAGGAGTAATTGAGGTCGGCCCTAGTAATAGAAGGCGGAATGATCATGGCAGAGGAAGGGGAAACCACAGAGGCGGTCGGTGGGTCAACCGGAACTATCGGGTGGAGTACCCAATTCCGCAACCGCTACCTTTACCACCACCACCGCAGCAGCAATATTATCAACAACCTGGGGGCCGACGTGAGGTGATATGTTTTGAGTGCAACCAACCGGGGCATGTCCGGCGAGTTTGCCCGCGACTGATCGGGGATGCTCCTATTGCTCCCCCTCCAGTAGCTCCACGGGGGCGAGGGCACATGCGTGGCCGAGGAAGAGGACCACCAGGGAGAAATCAAGGACATGCACGGGAGCATGTATTCGCGTTGGATATGACTCAGGAGAGAAATCCGCAGGAAGTCATCACCGGTACGTGCAAAATTTATTAATACTATATGACTTATTAGATTTACGATACAAATGTTACGCGCAATTTTGAACGGTGATTACCTTTTGGAACCTAGGCACTGTCATGGTTAGCGGGAGGCCCGCCTATACGTTATTTGACACGGGTGCATCTCACTCGTTCATTTCGGCGGACTTCGTGAAGGACTTGGAGGGAGTGCAACACTTCACGGGCACTACTCAAAGGGTGCGCCTTCCGGACGGCTCTGAGATGACGTCGTCAGCAAGTTGCGACTTCGACACCCTTATTGGAGGAAAGTTCTTTGAAACTCCGGCTACAGTGTTAAGAATCCCGGAGTTCGATCTCATCCTGGGCATGAGGTGGTTGAACTGGCACCACGCCAGGATCAATTGTGCGGAGAAGCAAGTTATGTTGAGGCATGGAGACTCGGAAGTCATCTTCCAAGGTATTAAATTCGCACCCTGTAAATTATTGTCTTCAATCCAAGTTATGAAATCTCATATGGAAGGGGACGAGGTCTATGTAATTTGCTTCGAGTTGAAGAAATTGACACTAGAGGTCAAGGATGTGCGGGTGGTGCGAGAATTTCCCGAGGTATTTCCCGAGAAATTGCCGGGACTACCCCCGCATAGGGAAGTGGACTTCCAAATCAAGCTAATTCCGGGTGCCAAGCCCGTCTCGCGAGCTCCATACCGAATGGCTCCGAAGGAACTTGCAGAGTTTAGAGTCCAGCTTCAGGAATTGGTGGAAGCAAGGTTCGTTCGCCCAAGCTCGTCGCCTTGGGGAGCGCCCGTTTTGTTCGTCAAAAAGAAGGATGGCACCTTGCGGTTATGTATTGATTATCGAGAGTTGAACCGGTTAACGGTGCGGAACACCTATCCCCTACCGCGCATTGATGAATTATTTGATCAATTGGTGGGATCGTATTGGTTCTCCAAGTTAGATCTGCGTTCGGGATATTATCAGCTGAGGATACAAGAAGATGACATTCAGAAGACGGCGTTCAGTTCGAGATATGGTTTGTATGAATTCACCGTGATGCCATTTGGGCTCACAAACGCCCCTTCCGCCTTTATGAGCTTGATGAACAAGGTGTTCGGCCCTTATTTGGACATCTTTGTCATCGTGTTCATCGATGATATCCTAGTCTACTCAAAGACTGAAGCAGAACACGCCGAACATCTAACTTTAGTGCTGAGGAAACTAAAGGAGCACACTTTGTTTGCCAAGTTCAGCAAATGTGAGTTTTGGCTTCGAGAGGTCGCGTTCTTGGGCCATGTGATTAGTGGGGCGGGGCTAGCTGTAGATCCGGCCAAGGTGCGGGCCGTGAAGGAGTGGTCGCCATTGAAGTCAGCGGCCGACATACGGAGCTTTCTTGGACTTGCCGGGTACTATCGCAAGTTCGTGAAAGGCTTGTCGAAGATCGCCCTTCCCCTTACTACGCTGACCAAGAAGGGTGTGCCGTTTGAATGGACACCCCAGTGCGAAGCTGCATTCCAAGAGTTGAAGGACAGATTGACGACTGCACCCATCCTAGCTCTTCCATCTGGGAAGGAGGGCTTTCAAGTTTACACGGATGCGTCGTATCAAGGGATGGGAGCTGTGTTGATGCAGAATGGGCATGTGATCGCTTATGCTTCAAGACAATTGAAGAAGCATGAAGCCAGCTACCCGGTGCATGATCTAGAGTTGGGAGCGGTGGTATTTGCCTTGAAGATGTGGAGGCATTATTTATATGGCGTCCACTGCGAGATCTACTCGGATCACAAAAATCTGAAGTACGTTCACACCCAAAAGGAGTTAAACTTGAGACAGCGGCGGTGGTTGGAGTTCTTATGCGACTATGAATTCACCTTGAATTACCACCCCGGGAAGGTTAATTCCGTAGCTGATGCCTTGAGCCGAAAGGCACCGGGAGCGAGCACGGAATTCCGCTTGATGAGGATGGAGTTAATCCGGACGCTGCAAGAGATGGAAATCACTTTGGTCTTTAAGAATCAACCGGAAGAGTATACAGAATATTTGGCCGCGATGAGTATAGTTTGCAACATACGAGACCGGATCCGGACGGAATAAAAGAAGGATGCGGCTTTAATCCCGGCTTTCAAGTCAATGGAGGATGGGACTACGGAAGAGTACTCCCTAAAAGACGGCCTCGTCCATTTTCGTGGCCGGCTTTACATCCCCGAAGGTGACAACATTCGGGAGGATATTCTAAAGGAGGCTCATTGTTCCAAGTACTCGGTGCACCCGGGGATCGCGAAGATGTACACCGATTTAAGAAAGACGATGTGTTGGCCGGGCATGAAGAGAGATGTCAAGTACTTTGTTAATCATTGTGTGGCCTGTCAAATGGTGAAGGCGGAGTGTAGAAGCCCCGGTGGAATGCTACAGTCGTTGCCCATCCCCGAATGGAAATTTGAGGACATCTCCATGGACTTCGTCCACGGGTTACCTCGCTCACGCTCGGGGAATGATTCTGTGTGGGTGATAGTTGACCGGTTGACCAAGGTAGCCCGATTTATCCCAATGAAGAAGGAGGCGCAAGTGGGCGTCTTAGTGCGTCTCTTTGTGGAACAATTTGTGCGGTACCATGGTGTGCCAAAGACGATCGTCTCCGACCGGGATGGTCGGTTTATTTCAAGAGAATGGAGGGCTGTACAGGCTTATCTGGGTTCGCGCCTCGCCTTTAGCACAGCCTTTCACCCACAAACGGACGGGCAGTCTGAACGAACCATCCGAACATTGGAGGACCTTCTGAGGTTGTGTGTGCTAGATAAAGGAGAACCATGGGAGAGACTCTTACCTCTCGTGGAGTTCTCTTATAATAACAGTCATCAAGCCAGTATTGGAATGGCACCTCATGAAGCTTTGTATGGAAGGAGGTGTAGAACACCCTTGTCCTGGGTGCAAGACGAAGATCCGAAGACATTGGGAAATGAGTATATTGATGACACGGACGCGGTGGTTAGGTTGATCCGGAATCGAATGCTAGAGGCTCAAAGCCGACAGGCGAAGTATTACAACGCAAGGCACCGTATGGTGGAGTTTCAAGTGGGTGATAGGGTGTTCTTGAAGATTCGACCGATGCACGGAGTGTCGCGGGTACGTGGAGTCAAGAAGCTCAGCCCAAGGTATGTTGGGCCCTATGTCGTAGTGGAAAGGATTGGCCCTCTGGCCTATCGATTGGAGTTACCACCGGAGCTGGAGAACCTTCACGACGTGTTCCATGTATCGTCGCTTCGGAAGGCTTTGCTGCGGCCTGAACAGTATATCCCCACGGCGGATGGTGCCGTGGCGTCTGATAGGTCTGTGCGACTGGAGCCGGTGCATATCGTTGATAACGAGACAAGAACCTTGCGCCGCAAAAGTGTTCCCTTGGTGAAAGTGCTATGGTCTAATCATGGGAAGGAAGAGTGCACATGGGAGCCAAGGGATTTGATGCAAGAGCGCTACCCGGAATTATTTACCCCAGGTAAAAAATTTTATTTGAAAGCATAGTTCCCTTTTATGTGTTTCACTCCCATAGCCTTACCCTGATTTCGGGGACGAAATCTTTTATTTTGTTTATAGGATTTGTAACGTCCCAATTCGCGCTAGGCCCCGTGATTGCGTATTTGAGTCAAGGGGGCTGTGGTGAGCCCAATGGGGGTGTGGGTGAACAGGTGCGGACGTACGGGAAATGAGGAAAAACAAGGCAAATGGCATTTCTGGCTGACACGGGTATGGACACGGCCGTGTCCATACCCGTGTGCCTCATAAAATTAAGTTTCCAGTCAGAGAGGTACACGGGTATTGGGACACGGGCGTGTCCCTAGCCGTGTGCCGAGGACACGGGTCGAGACACGGCCGTGTCTCTACCCGTGTGCCGCAACCCTGACCCGGAAGAAAGTTGTTCTGGGATGAACACGGCCCTAGACACGGCAGGCCACACGGCCGTGTCACCTGAACACGGGTAGGAACACGGCCGTGTGCCTACCCGTGTCTGCGATGTATAAAAAGGAAAAAAAGTTGGAAACCCTAGCATTCATTCCCCTTTCTTCTGCCCCGAAATTCCTGAGAGAGTTCTTGGCTGGAGGAGGAGGAAGAGCTTGCCGGAGCCATCCTTGGAGGAATCAAAACGCCGCCACCGTCAAGGGAAAAACAATGTCGCCGCGAAGGAGTGCGAGGCTCATGGCCGGCCGTGGTGGTACCGCTGGACTTGAGGTGAGCTTCCTCCCCTCTCCCTTGGTGCTAGATCTATAGTTATTTTAGGAGAGACATCGACTCCATAGAGTCTTGATGGTGAGGAGGAGAGTTCTTAGGATAAGCCATGCCTAGGTTTTCTAGGCTTAGTTTCCCTCAACCTTCTCATCGTTCAAAGTGGAGATGAGAGGGGTTTTCGTTGAGGGTTTGGCTTTGAAGGGAGAAATAAGGTTGGGTGTGATTTCTGGAGAAGTTTATGCGAGGTCGTTGCAAGGAAGAAGATGAACGGATGCCGTTCATCTCGCCTTAAGATGCGTGCAGAAATCTGATTTCTGCACGCGGCGACCTTCGTGGCCAATTTCGGAGGTGTTCTGGCCAAATCTGGGTGAACGACTCAACACGAAAGTCGTAGCCCTTGAAATTACCTTTCCAACGAGGGGTTGCTCGTTTTCATGCGATACCTGTAGCCACGGGAAAGCTGGTTCGAGTCCGCTGCGTTCGGGAAAATTCCTGTACAGGAAACTGTTTCCTGTACGTATTCGAGTTGAATTTCTGGTATGTTGCGACCAAATCTGGGTGAACGACTCAACACGAAAGTCGTAGCCCTTGAAATTACCTTTCCAACGGGGGGTTGCTCGTTTCCATGCGATACCTGTAACCACGGGAAAGCTGGTTCGAGTCCGCTGCGTTCGGGAAAATTCCTGTACAGGAAACTGTTTCCTGTACGTATTCGAGTTGAATTTCTGGTATGTTGCGACCAGATCTGGGCGATCGACTCAACACGAAAGTCGTAGCCCTCGCGAATACCTTTCCAACGAGGGGTTGTGCATTGTGATCGGATTCCTGTAGCTCCGGGAATCCCAGTTTTAGTATTGGACTATCCTATGTTAATGCACCTGTTAATTTATAATGTTAGCACTCTTGCAATGATTGTGATTTGCTCATGTGATATCTTGCTCCCATATATCTATAATGTCGTTGTTACTATAATTTAGTACGGTTACTCATTTGGTTGTGTAATAAGGGATAACCATGCAATGGTAGAGAAATGGATTGGATGGGAAGGCTAGATATTAGGAGTTGATATTGGTAAATGATATATTTATACAAATTGGTGTTGAACATATCTAATGTGCGTAGTGTTGAGGTGAATTCATTGAATAGGTGGGCGTGAACATGATGAACACATGTGAAGAGTATTTTGTAACTGTAATCCGAGCCCAAGGGGTTTATTAACAACCGATGCTTAGAGTTGAAGTCTCCCTACGGGTAGCATCGAGTGAGTTGTTTTGGGGCATGTGATGTGCGACGATTCATCGTGTCGCGATGTTGAGATAATGATTGTGGCAGGTCTACGGGTTCGCCAGTCGTCACACCGATGGGAACCAATGGGTAGACCTTGGGCGGTAGGGTTAGATACTTGGTGTCCATAACCCGAGATCTCCTCCGCGCCATGAGAACGGTTGGGCTTGCACCTCGTGCGTTTCCGAGGTTCCATCCGGTTCGAAATCAAAGGCCAGGTTGGGCTGTGTTCTTGGTGCACATCTACCCAAGACCCCTTCTGATCCGTAGTACGCATGTGAGCTCCGCTGTTGTGTTCTTAGCGTTGAGGCATACGGGGGCCTAGGATAGGTAGTGTGATACCACCTAGTAGTGGAGACGCCCGCTCCACTGTCGCCGTCTGGCCACGACGGACGACGCCTGAGAGGTTAGCTACCTGCTCGAAAAGTTGGAACTCCTAGTCTGTGTCGACATAGCAACTTGCATGTGCGTGCGCATGATTCGGTCATAGCATAACATTCATTTCATGTCATTCATTGCATACACAAGATCCTCATCGTATAAGTTTGTATGGGCACTCTTATACGATGAGTTACTATACTATTAAGCCGATCCTTAACTTATAAGTTTGTATGGGCACTCTTATAAGTTAGGTTACTATTCTGATTAATTATACCTGCTGTCATATATTATTGTTATTTGTAGAACTGCTAGTTGTGTAGCGTAGTTTATACTTCACCATATTTACTGTCACCTGCTTGTTTACTCGCTTATGTATATATATTGTACCTGTGTTCCTTTCTCCGCCCGGTGCCGAGGAGTCGCCGGGGGAGCGGATGTGAAGCCACTTAGTCTTATGACTAACGGTTGCTACGTCTTCCTTTTTAGGAGGAAACCCCGCAGGTAGAGCGGCAACGGACTATGCAGCAGGACAGCCAGGCCCGGAGGATAGGACCTGAGGTGGTGGTGCCATCGGCACCGTCAGTGACAGTCGTGAGTGTTTTCATGTAGCCGTTTGGCAAAACATTTCTAGACTCTTGTTCTTTTGTACAAGCCTGTTGTGCTTGTTATCTTCCGCTACTTTTGGACTTTAACTTAGCTGTGAACTGAACTGCTTTTAGCTTTACTTTTCTGTTATGGTTGGGTTGGCATAATTGTTGTGATATGGATTGTAGCCGGCGGAATAGGCGTCTTGTGGTAAAGGCTAACCCGTGTGTTAGTGCTACCGCAAGGCGGCTATTTCGGGCATAAGACTCCCCTCGTGCCGTGTGTTGTGTTCCGGGAGGGGGGTCTTACAGAACCAGTTCGCAAGAGCCCTAGAGAAATTGCCCCAAGTAGACATATCTGTTGTATGACCTGACAAGGTATATGTCACATTACGCCACACTAACGATAATAATTTCTAATAACATAGGAAATTTAACTTGATGTATTATCGGAAGGATCATCTGCTAGATACTTAGTCCACCAGATTTTTGTCTCACCTCAAAGGAGGAAAGTTGTCAGTGGAACCTTTTTATTTTTTGGACATTCCATAACATTCGGCAAATCTCTAGTATTTGCAATCCAATCGTCTTTATCCATCAGGGTTCCATCCCTACTGTAATTGGAAGGATGGAGTTCTCTAAAATCCTTTAAGTAATGATCCATACTGACCTCCACGATTGCAGGTGCAAGGACTGGTGCTGGGGCTGGTGCTGGGGCTGGAGCTGGGATCCCTTTAGATCGTCCTCTCTGAAATTCGCCCAAAGCTACTGCTAATGCCATGCCAATCTGGGTTGCCAAATCAGCAAGTTCTGATGCTACTAGTGCGAGTGGAACGGGTGCCGCGTTAGCATCACTCATGGCGATATCAAGAGCAGTGTTCTGATGTGATGGTTCTCCCTCTTCACTAGCTCGCGGTGCCTAAAGGACATAGAAAAAGGAATAATTACTACAGATAACATATTTGAAAAATTGGCTACTGAAAGCATTTTCATACACCCACGAAAACTAAAAGTTAGACTAACTCGATGATTCTACTAACGAGAGTTTGATTCAAACACAACCATATGAATCTGTGAATTTTCTGGATCCAGGGATCCTAAACGTTGCTCTGATACCAATTTGTAACATCACAATATTAGCGTTGCGTTAAATTAAATTTCAGGGATAGATAACATGCAAATTAATTGAGCCGATGACCTGTGAGCTAACAATCTATTTTGTTTAATTAAATTAAAATGCAAGATTATCAGATATTGGATAGTCGGCTTGTGATTGAAATTTTATGTATCGACCAACCCGACTTTGAGATTTTGGGAGTTTTAGTATGCACAAATTAGGATGTTATGAGTGATATTATTTGAATTGAGAGCATTTTAAATAAAAGAAGAAAGCATACGCAGGTTCAGTTACTAAAAACCGCTTCCCCGATAACCAATAACCCCACTCATGAAAACCTGCATTCCTCAAGCCGAACGAAAACATTTCCGCACACTAGGAGGTGTCGTTTGTTCTGTTTCTCATAGTCGCATGCAAGAGGGAAGCCGGAAGCCCTAATCGACCACTCCTTCGCCAGAATCAAGTGTCGTCCCCTCCTCCTCCCTCTACAGGCTCCGGCAGTCTCTCTCCTCACTTTCAGTGCTTTGGGAGGTTCCGTTTCTAACCATAGCTGGCGATAGAAGTTTCCTTTTTTTGTCGTTTACGTTTCCGATGAGTGTATTTTTTTATTACTCCTTATATTCAAGGGTTATTTTCACTTATGCCTCGCAATCATGCCCTTTTGCCTTTCGATTTCAAATTTTCTTTTGGAAGGGTTGACACGTTCGTGTAAGACCCCCCTCCCCCTTACCAAGGAGGTTACCCAGTCTTATGCCCAGAACCACCGCCTTTCGGTGACACTAGCACACACGGCCTAGTCAACACCGCAAGACACCGATCCTGCCGGCATGTACGATCATTTACCTATAGGCCAATTGAGAATAGAAGTACATCGAGCTATTATAAAATAACTAGCAAGTCCACAAGTCACAGCAATATCATATATATATATATAATGAATATGAAAGGTACAACAATCCACAATGAGTACAAAAATAAGAGAAGGGCTTATGCCCGGTACATGCCAAATAGAATCAAATCGCTCTCTCATAACAAACACTACGCGAAAGCTGTAACTAAAACACTCGTCATCACCTGACGTCGAACTGTGGTAGTAGTAGTGCGCGGTAACTGCTCCTCATGTCCTGCCACCTCGTCCTGCTGGTCACGTCGGTGCTCCATCTCCTCGAGCTCCTAAAATGATACGGTCACAACCGACTGTTAGTCATAAAAACAAAGTCATTTTGTCCTCGTCTCATCCATGAAACTCCTAGGCACCGAGTGGGAGGATGAAAATAGAGGGCAACAAAGCAGAAACATAGAAAAGCAGGTGACGATGGAACTATTCTATCATGTATATATTTCTAACAGTTACATCATTGAACTAGCAGTTCTATATAGCATATATAAAGTAGGTAAGCAGTACTAAAAAGGAGTGCAGTAAGTAAAGTAAAGTAAGAGCAGAAGTAAACTATCTATCGCTATACTAACATCACAGGAGTATCTTTACTTATATGAATGCTCATACAAACTTATAAATTAAGGTTTCATAAGTAAAACTCATCATATAAAAGAGCTCATATTAATTTATATGATAAGGATCCACAGTGCGTATGCCCTAAGTATGTATGTATGCTATGATGAGTTATGCGGGTTATGATTCATACAAGTGCAACTCACACACACGACTTTGTGATCACAGACCTTTAGTTTCCACTTTTTGGAGTTAGCTGAACTCTCTGGTACTACCATTGTGGATACGATAATAGTGGAGCGGGCATCTCCACTTCCTAGGCAGGTATACACACTACCAGGCCAGTCCCTTTGTATGCATCTGTATATGTTTGAAGTGCACTATAGAGTCTCTACGTATTAATTTGCTGGCCATTTCCACCAGTCTTTTTGCTTGGGTGTGCGTTTTTGGGGATTGTCCTTCATACCGCAATATAAAACAACCTATTAGCCCCTCAAACTCTCACGCCTCACCAGAGTCACTATACTGCCGTCGGTGTGACGACTAGCCAGTACCACATGACCCGCCACTAATATGTTCTATGCACATGCAAGTCAATTTCAAACCCGAGCCTCTAGTTCGTAGGACTAAACCCGTCCAGAATCCAAACATCTGAGCCTCCAGCTTACAGGGCTTAAGCCGTCCTGAATCCAAACATCCGAGCCTCTAGCTCGTAGGACTAAACCCGTCCTGAATCCAAACATCCGAGCCTCCGGCCCACATGACTAAACCCGTCCTGAAACCCTCCAACCTTATATGAGTGAGTTTTTCACATCGTTCCCTTAACCTATTAGACTACTCTTGTCTAATTCTTGTTAAACATAGCAGTTTAGGGTAAATCCTTGGAATGTTCAGGGAATGCCCGATGAAGGGCTCTCGAGGGCACTAGGAACTACGATGAGCTGAAGCCCAAAGCTCCCTTTCTCAAGGACACTTACTTTTATTAGTGTCTACCCATTACTAATACCCCAAGCTCGTTATTACTCTTGAGTAAACCTAATGACTTAAGGTACTTATTGGGAGAGCGATGATCTTTCGCCGGACCACATTATAGTTGTTCTCCTTGTGACTTGCACTCTAACACTCGTTACTATGTAGTGACATAATTATGACACCAAGTAGGGTTTCAACTTCCCAATACATCTCTCAATCCAACCACCTATCATTTCCCCGTGAGTCCTAGAATTACTCATCACTTTTTACTAAGCGCAACCTATGACTTAATTCTAACCCATATAAGATGACTTTTAATTCCTTTGGCTAAAGACCTCCAAATTATTATCATGGGTTTATAATGTGATCATTATAGGTAATTCAGAATTCCATAATTTTCATAATCATTCTGGACCATAATTAAAATTAATTAATTAAGTGACCTAGGTCACTTTGAACATGAACTACTCTAACCAGTGGCCCATTAAGTCTAAATAAATTATTTGATGTTCATCTAGGTTAAAGATATCTGTGAACCAAATGTCTTAATTTTCCAGCTTGATTTGACCCTTATTTTCTATTTATGTTTGAAATCTCATTATCTTTCTTTTTCAAATGAAGTACTAGGAATAATCATGTAAAAATTTAGGGAAAATTTTACTTATTAATATTAATGAGATAATGGTCAAAACAGATTTTCATACTCATAGTCAGTAATTTGACCTAAGATATTCATATGTTAAGATAATTACAAAAATGTCACTATTATAGTATTCATCATAAATAATTATCCAAAAATCTTAATAAAATTTACAAGGGTTTATAATGAAGAAATAAGGGCCTAGACATTTTTTCATAATTTTTCACGACCACTATTCATGTTTTTGATCAAAGTCCCATAAGGATAAAAATGTAATTACACTATTTATACATGGAATAATTCTCCAAAGTGCTCATAAATTTTTCCAATGAATTGAAATGACCTATTAGGTCTTGGATCAACAATTTGAAATTTTCTAAGTTCAGTAGCCTTATTTTTCATTTTAACACCTAAAGGTGCTAATTTTTAAATAATTCCAACTTATGGGATTTTTTATTCCAAAAATCCCAATTTTCTCATGAAAAGATTATTTTATCACCATAAGCCTATGTACAAAATTTCAAGGACTTACATTAGGCCAAATGGGCTAAATTCCCATTTTACCATTTACACACTATTTACAAATCTACCTTCACCATACATGTTGGATCCTTTAACATAGATAGATCTAAATGACTCCAAATTTTTACCAAGGCAATAGGATGACCTTATAGCCATGCCACCCATATTTAGGGGCATTTGGAATTCAGAAGCTTCCTAAATTCTATTTATTTAATAATTCATATTTCTATTAAAACTATAGAAAATTATTCTCCAAAAATTCTGATTTTTGGACATAGTCTAAGTATGGCATACACATATACATGACCTAAATTTCACATCATGTGGACTTATAGTTTAGCCTAAGCATCCATTTGAAGTTATGCCCTAGTCTAGGAGAAGTCCTAGGAGAATGACCCTACCAGGAGCTGTAGTACTCCAAATTGCTTGTTTAAGGTGTCAAAATAAAGATAAGACCTAGGGATACATTTTCTATGTTGAACATTTCTTCTAAATATGCCTATACAAGGCCTAAAATTAGCATGTAACATACTGTTTAATATGTGATAGAAATACACAGAAATATTATTAATACTATAGTTTAATTAATGTAGAAATGAATGGCATCGGGTTATCTTCCCCGATAGACAATGACCATGATTGATCCCGCCTCTAGTATATTTATCCCTTGATTCTGGCCGCCTGGGCCGCCGCCACCGCCGGCGATTATCGCCACCACCTCCGTAGAGGCGGTGGCTAGCGTTTCCCGGCAACATGGCCGCTGGAGGCAGCTCCTCTGGCGAACCCGAGAAAGAAGAAAAGCTCGGCATTTCTCTCTCTTCCTCACATGGCATCGAGCTCAGTTGAGCCCGATATCTCTCCTAGAGTATCTAGAGGACTATCATAGAGGGAGGGGAGGAGAAACGGACTTGGATGCGAGCTTGGCAGCGGGTACGGTAGTGGTGAGCATGGTCAAACCTTGCTCCAACGAGTTAGCTCGATTTCTGGTTTCTCCAGCAAAGCTTAGCTCCAGTAGTCATTTTCCACTCCTCTGGGCTCAATAAAGATGATGACGGCTAGGGTTTCTTGTCTCTTCCTTTTTATAAGAAGAATTAGGGCTTAAGTTGCTTGTCATGTGTCAGCCTAATGTTGGACCGCCAATTAGTTTGAGTTGCTTTGCCACGTGTCACCATAGTATTGGATCGTCAATCATTGCTTTAAATAAGTCTTCTTGAGAATATCAATGTATTAATTAGGTTGTTAAAGGGATTGGGTTCAAATGTGCCATCAGCACTTATCCTGAAAACCCGGTTCAGGCCGGATATATAAACCAGCAAATACAGCTTAGATAGAAAAAAAAATACTCTAAGTCCAAAAGCATCGAGATCACTCGACGCTTTTTCAAATGGCGTCGAGTTCACTCGACGAACTCGACGCTTCGTCGAATAGCGTCGAGTGCACTCAACGCACTCGACGCCTTGTTGAATGGCGTCGAGTTCACTCGACGCCTATTAATCAAAGAGCATAGAGTTGAGTCCACTCAACGCACTCGACGCTTTGTCGAATGACGTTTAGTTCACTCGATGCCTATTGATTAAAGAGCATGGCGTTGAGTCTACTCAACGCACTCGATGCTTTGTCGAATGGTGTCGAGTTCACTCGACGCTTATTAGTCCAGAACGATGGCATTGAGTCCACTCAACACACTCGACGCCGATTGATTAAAGAGTGTGGCATTGAGTCCACTCAATACACTTGACGCTTGTCGAATGGCATCGAGTTCACTCGACACCTATTGGTCCAGAACGATGGCGTTGAGTCCACTCAACGCACTTGACGCCTATTGATTAAAGAGCGTAGTGTCGTGTTCACTCTACGCCTGTTGAATCCTCCCTATCTACTTGGGTCAAACCTAGCCTAACCATATTCACTCACCACATGTTCTACCCTAAACCAAGTTAAGGGGTTTAGAAGAAAATGGGATGTTACACATTCGTGTGCCAAGGTTTGATCGATCTTGTCTAATCCCATTTCTAGATCGAGGTAACACATATATTTGTGTTCTTTTTCCTTCATAGATAATTACTTATTGTCACTTAGAGTAAAGTTTCCACCGAAACCCTAGACGGCGATTTGAATAATCTGGATTTTTGGTTGGAATTCAGATTTTGGGTAGTGCGTTGGTGTTAAGGAGTGTGTAGTGGGCAGATTTATTCAAAGAGATTATATTGCCTCGTTGTGTTTACAAACATCGAAACCCCACTGTAAGAAATTCCCACTCCTTTTAGTTGAACATTTCAGACTACTTAAATTCACGTTTAATTGTGTCAGTGTACGTATTTAGAAATTACAAGTTCCTATAGTCAGAATCAAGTTAAAGGGGTAGGTAAACGCTTAGGTTAAGTTAGCAGATTCAGTGTCATGAAAATCCTAAGCCCAACGTATTTATCTAGAGTGCTACTCCGTAGTTAATTCACTGTATGGTAGTCTAAATTTGTATTCAGAAAAGTAGCGAGGAAGGTTCATCCCCGTATTTCTACTAGAGGCACACCACCGTGTTCTCAGGGCCAGTTGGTCACCACTCGAACTTCAAGCTCAGGGTCGAAGACCCTTGTTAAATATATGGAACTCCTCAGATAGGAGTCTGTGTTCCACTTGAGGGACACCCAGTTCAGGGCACCATCAGGTTTGTCACTCAGACTACAGTTTTTGGTTGAGCACATTCGTCCTTGGTGACATGAGTTATTTAGAATTTAATGAAATTAGGTTAAGCCTACAATGGATATAACTCCAAAACTTCAGAAATCAATGATTAATACAGTTAAGAAAAGAGTGTGTCAGATCACACGATAGGTCGGTTCTATGTCAGAACATGATCTCAGGTGGCACGTATAATGTTAGAAAAATTATGCAAATCTTATATTTAAGTAATATGCACTTTTAATATTTTTTTTAAAGTGTTGCTGGAGGGAGTAGTTTTTCTTACTCTCCAGAGGGCCTGACCCATTTGGAACTTGTTTTTTCATGGGGCTCGGGTCAGAAAATTCGCTTAGGATAGGCGGTGCAGTCTTCACAGTCATCAATTTTGTTCAGTTGTACCATTATTATTGTACTTGCTATTATTTGCAGAATTTATGTGTTTGTTGTACTTCACTCATGTTATGTTGTATCCATTTATTTTATATTGACAGTATATCAGTTTCATAGTGTTGTTTACTATTTTAGTTGACTCTGTGAATTCGGCTTTGTGAGGTACACTTTTCCCGTAGTTAATATTTCTTACTCTACTTCTGTTGTAAGTTTCCTTTCAGCACTTTTAATTTGCCCGTTTTATACCAGTTTATATACCGTTATTTAGTTTACTTTTTTTATCACGGGCCCCACCGGGCTGTTGATGTCCTGTTAAACTATGTTGGCATGTTATAGTATATAAAGGAAAAAAATGCTTGGTTCCCTATTGAACTATGACTTTCTATGTTGTCTAATTTGTCTCCATTTTTAATCAATCCTTAAGTTTTTGTTTCCTTATTATTCTCCCTCTTGCTGCGCCCACTTTCTTGATTATTTTTGTAGGCCCCATGACGTTCATTTCATTTCAAAGTAAATATTGGCAGAGTGACGCTGGACGGTCATATATGGGTGACTCAAAGTTATATGTGGACACAACTTCGACGAATGCTTGCTTGCAAGGTACAATTAGATAATTTTTTATAAACTAATATTTATTTTGGTTTGTCACAAAATATAAAAGCCTTTGAAATAAGGAAACAAGAGTGAAAGTATAAATGCAAAAGTGTGTGAAAACAAATTACTAGATGAATATGAATACACAGCTTCAAATGTTTTGAAACAACAATTAGAACTCATTATAGCCAAAATTGGCCGCCAAACATGGTTCAACCAATTTGGAAACAATTGCGAGATTCGAAGAATGCATGTCTTAAAGAAGGAATTTTTAGGACTCCATGCGACGAACAATTTATAAATGGATTGCCTCCAGAGAGCCGTACAACACGAATCACACTCCTTACACCAGAATTTGTACCATCACACAAGGTGGCATGTGTTGTTCACTTGGCAGATAACTTGATATGCTCTTATGCTTTCTATTTCGCCTTTGATGAATGTCACAACCCAAGAATGGGTGAATTGAGTTGTTTGGAACTTCTAGATTTTCAAACAAAATTTAAACCAACTGACAAGTGTGAGAGAGTGAGTATACACTAGTTCATAAAGTGCAAAGCAAACTTTTTGCTTGGTTTGGGCCATCTACATCCATGCTTATGCACTTTCACTTAGTATTCCAGAAAAGATTGTCTACTTCTTAAACACATTCTATCGTGAAGCTGTCAAAAGCAATCCTCCTTCGGGGAAAGATCACTCTTCAATCTTCTTGTTTCCTGGCGGTGTCACATCTCCAAGTACCAAAATCAGTACTTTGCAATCCATCTGTCGACGTGGATTTTGTAATCAGATCTTAGTTTGGGACCGGTATGACTTCTGATTTAGCTAGTATATCGTTTTTATTACCCGTTAAGCAATTTAAATACTATATTTAGGATATATTAGAATTAATAGAATGATTTTAAAGTAGGTTTTTGATGATTTAAATAAAAGTGAATATCCTTAATTGCCTACAATAACTACATTTAATTTACTAATAAAATCTCCATCTATTTTGCCATGCTTGATAATGCTCTCCATAAATTATTTGTTGGCTAAGCAAATAATCACTTTGTGTCGGGGAAAACAAATTGCCAATTTACGAAATTGTAAGCATAAACCACATTTTTTTTTCATCAAAAGGACTAATCCTCACAAAGCCCATAATTTGTGACACAGACACTTCTAGACATATCTAGTAATAACAAACTAGTCTAAATTAGAGAGATGCTGAATAAGGGAATATATAACAAACAACAAATAGTTAAGATATTGATGATGAAGATAATTGAATGCTTACCATATCTTATTGTTTGCAGTAATATATATTTAGATTTAAATGTTTAATCCATCCACTAAGAATTACTTGATGAGGGACAAAAAAATTTGTTTGACACTGAATTACTATTATTCCTTTCCTATTAAGGCTCTGTTTGGGGGGACTTATTTTCACTGGTCAAGCGGTTACGGTCCGGTTCATGCGGTCGTAACCGCTTGACCGGTGAAATAAGTCCCCCCAAATGGAGCCTAAGTGAAGGGGTCATAAAATTATCAGTATAAGATCTAGATTACCTTTTGTACTTGTTTCCATAGGCTCAATGATGGAGGCTAGGGTATGTTGGTTGTTGGAAGATAAAAACATGATTTATAATAATAGAATACATAATGAGATGTAATAAGAGTTGTAAGATTATTGAAAATGCCTCTGGGCCATCTATCTCCTTCAGGCTCCAAGATGGCGGTCTCTCTCGATGCTCTAGCCCTTCATCTAACCCTCTTTATACATGGAGTTTACAAAGCCTTTATTAGGAATTATTCAAATAAGAAAGACATCAATACCATAATAACATGAAATAGTAAATAACACAAGCGTTGCATGTGCCTAAATTTGAATCCGGTCAGGGGTTCACCCACTTCTCGCGGAGTGAGTAGACTCGCAATGTTGGTCGTGGCCGTGCATGTTAGAAATTTTTCAATTTGGTGGACTCAATTCATCGAGAAGTTTTGATAGTCATACGCGAAAATTAGAGTCTATTCGGACTCCTACGAGTGTGAGTTAATTCAGTCGCGCGAACGGTCGAAGCCTGTGATAGGTGGGCCAGATCGTCTCGTAATTTTAGTCGTGAACACGGTCTCATCTTGACATATGAATAGGCATGAAAAATTAAATCCTAATTAATTTATGGGGTTTAATTTTTATTTGGTTGTTTTAATTTGAAGTAAATGGAGATTAATTGCCTTCATATTTTGGTAACTCCTATGACTTACCTAATAAAGTCAAAAACCTATACCTTATGCTTTCAACGGATGAACAAGGGTGAAAAATCCAGAGTTCCCCTCTCCTTCGTTTTACGAAATTGCCGATGTAGGGCTATGTTCACTTATCGGTGAGAAAAGTCTTCTTCGCTCAGGTTTTGGAAGAGAGCAAATAAAAACATCTTCTTCCTCCTCTAGATCAAGGAGCCCACCGTCTTCTCCATTCAGAGCTTTCAAGAGAAAAGGACAGACCTTTTTTGGTTTTGGATCTCCATCGCCGGCAAGATCTAGTGCAGATCGACTCTTCCTCTGTGAAGAATAGCAGCCGGCGACTTCATGCTCTTCTTACCAACGCAGTCACGGGGTTCCGTTCAACCTGTTCACCCAGAGCTGCTGTTTTCTATAGCAGGCTTGATCTTCTCGCCCAAAACAACCCGATCTGTTTTTATTCTTCCTGTGAAGGATATTCCAATGTGAAGGCAGAGAAAATACAAATCCAATTTATTCTGAACGATTAAGAATCCTTGATCAACATGTCTTAAGTGAACTAGAGACAAATCTCCTCTGTTGTGGTCACGGAAATCAGAGTCACAGACATCAAAGATTATACAGGTTTATTTTGGTCTTCAGCCTCTTGACAGACATTTAATAAAGGTGATTGTTAACCGCAAATCCGCTATTTGTTAGTGGCATTTCAAAATCTCATAATTTTCACGCTTTTTCGAAATACGTTTTGTACATGCAATTTTAGGAAAAGTGCTCAACACAAAAGTTGTCGAGATCTACAACTTTCGTGTTGAGCACTTTTCCTAAAAATACATGTACAAGACGTACTTTGGAAATATGCTCGGATTTTACGCCTTTAAGAAATATGTCTTGTCATGCAATTTCAGGAAAAGTGTTCAACACAAAAGCTGTAGATCTCGACGAGATCTACAGCTTCCGTGTTGAACACTTTTCCTGAAAATTGCATGTACAAGACGTATTTCAAAAAAACGTGAAAAATTAGCTGATTTTGAGGTGCGACTAGCCAATAATGAGTTGCGGTCAACAATCACCTTAATAAATTCCTTTCATTTCAAGTGGATATGCATATATATGATCTGTTTTCCTCTTTAGAAATGTCATCTCATAGAGATCAATTTTGATGTGTGAAGTACACGAATAAGATCTCTTATACATAGATATATTCAACGTTTTGAAAACCGGATCGGTCATCGAACCGGTGAAACGAAAGGTTCAAGTTTCAACCGGTTCAACCGGTTCAACCGGGATCGAACCGTTATATATAAATATATATATTATTACAAATATATTTTAAGTATGAATATGTATATTAATATTTTAAGAGTATATATAATTTTATACGGTATATATATTCATTATTTTATATATTTTAAAATATATTTGAATGATATATATTATATATTTACTCATATATTTTAAATTACAAATATATTTAAATTTATCATAAATTTTTTAAATAGTAATTTAATATACTAATGCTTAGAAATATTTAATTTTATATTAGTATAATAGTATGTATATTTATATAATATATTTCGAAAAAGTTCATCAAAGATCAATTGCTCTAGTGGTATTTAACTTTGCTTGAGCTGGAGGTGGTCCGGGTTCAAATCCCAGCAAAATTATTTTTTACAAGCATTATTATTGGGCTTATGGCCCGCGCGGTTTCCGGTTAGCCGGTCCGCCCGCCCGATTTACCGGTTCTTGGGCGGTCCGCTATCATGACGGGTTTTCACCCTTGACCGGACCGGCCGGGGGTCCGGTCAGCGGTCCGACCGGTTGAACCGGCCGGTCCGATCCGGGTTTTAAAAGCTAGGATATATTTGTAAATCTATATATATGTAATCATTCATTGAAGTGTACTCCATCAGGTCTTCCATTAGCTGTCAATCACCCTTTTTTTAAAATAGATTCATATGTTGACATGCGAGTTGTTGAACTTTAATTTTAGATTTTGGAATTAATTTACATTCACATGTGTTGGGCTAACCATTCTTCAATGTAGAGATCACAAGGAGGAACACATCAAGGCGCTTGAGAATATATCGTTGTTGTGATGAAGCACTAGCTTGAATTATAGAACAGTATAATTTATTTCCGCATTTCAGTAACTGTTCTGATCAAGCTTTATTTATTTGTGTTCTTGATTTATTTGACTAATTAGAAAAGTTATTCTTGCATATCTGTACAATCTCGGGCTCGCGGCGAGAGGGCCCGGGCGAGAGGGCCCAGGCAATGAGAGCCAAGAGAGAGGAATTATGCGAGACGGCCCAAGTGTCATGCGGCAGGAGATTGGCAAGTGAGTGCCGAGAGGGGAGGCTTTCCCGACGAGTGGCCAGTTCGCCACGCGAGAGGACTCCAGGGGTGGAGATCTCGCCAAGAGGCGGTCCTCTCGTCAGGCGAGAGGACCCTATAGGGGAGTTCTCGCCAGGTGCCATTTTGGTTCAAGGCCGGTTCAGATAGGACTAGGCCCACCTTTTGGGCCCCAGGGGTGCTTTACTCTTTTACCCCGGGTGGTCTGCATTTTGCCCTTTAGAACAGCGGAGTTTGGCTGTTGGCAGACCTAGCCAAGGGTATTCTGGTAATTTCAGGACGGTTCGATTTGATGATTTGCAGTTCAAATCTTGAGGCCTATAAATAGACCGGTAAGGTGACTTAGAAAAGCAAAGCCTTCTTGACTCTCTTCACTTCTTCTAAGGCACCTAGCTCAGCATTGGTTAGGGAGGGGGAGAGCTTTAGTCTCTTCCGGGTACGAGGTGGGACCTCCTCGCTGAAGCCTCCGGTCTAGTTCTTGGCCTTGAGTGTAATCATAAGGGAGTAAGCGCGAGCTGCCCTTTTAGTTCCGAGCTTTAGGAGGAACCGACCTTGACGGTTCCAACATTTTTGGTGCGGTGAGCGTGGAGCAGCAGCTTGTGTAGAAGAACGTAGGGTTACCTCATGGCAGGAGATATAGGAGGAGAAGATGAGGGGTCCCCAAGCCAGGGGGGTACGTTGGGAGGACAGAGTTCATGACGTCCATCGGCGGGATCATGGACATGCTGAAGCAGATCGCACAGAGAGGGAGACCCCCCCCCCCCCCCGCCCCAGGTGCCGGGCCTCGCGCTCCGCGAGGGGGCCGACCCAGCAAGGGTAGGCGAGGATGCACCCGGGAGGCGATCGGGAAAGGAAGTGGCAGCGGAAGGGAGTCGGCGAGAGGTAGAAGGAAGAGAGCTTTTCCCCGGCCCGGCGAGTGTCGTCTCGCCCGCAGGGCTAGTCGCACGAGTGGATATGGCGAGACCACTAGAGAGAGGGTCCCTTTTTGCGAGTTGGTCCTCTCGGCACCCGTTCCGGAGGGGTTCCGCGAGCCGAAGATGACCTACTATGTGGGGAAGGACGATCCCCTCCAACATCTGCAATGGTTTGAAGATGCGGTCTCCATCAGACCAATGACAGACACCTTCAAGTGTCGCCTCTTCGCCATCACTTTGAAGGACAAGGCTAGGGACTGGTTCCATCAACTCCCGGCAGGATCAATTTATTGCTTCGAAGACCTGAGCAGAAGCTTCCAGTTGCGCTTCTCGACCTCTAAGAAGAGGAAGAAGAATCCGGAGTCTATCTTTTTGATCAAGCAGAAGGCGGACGAGTCCTTGGCTCAGTACGTGGATCGCTTCCAGGAGGAGATTTTGGACATCCAGGAGGTGCCTGGTTTCGCCCTCCATATGGCCTTCACCGTGGGGTTGAGGGAAGGCTTCTTCAAGATGAGCCTAACCCGGAAGGCACCGTTGTCCTTTGAGGGGTTGATGGAAAAGGCAGCGAAGGAGATAGCCATGGAGGCAGCGAACCCGGCATTTGCTAAGAAGTTGGCAAGGTTGACGGTGTACAACCTCGGGCTCGCAGCCTGGCAAGAGGGCTCAATCGAGAGGCTCCAGCCAAGCGAGTGGGCCCAGGCGAGGGGGCCCAGGCGAGTGGGCCCAGGCGAGAGGGCCCAGGATTTAGGGCCTAGACGAGCGAGAGGGCCCTGGCGAGAGGACCCTAGCGAGAGGTACCCGGAGAGAGGGGCCATCTTGGTTCAGGGCCATTTCAGGTAGGGCCAGGCCCACCTTTTGGTTCCCAGGGGTATTTTTACTCTTTTACCCTGGGTGGTCTGTAATTAGCCTTTTAGGACAGCGGAGTTCGGCTGTTGGCAGACCTAGCCGGGGGCATTCCGGTAATTTCAGGATGGATTAGTTTGGTTATTTGCAGTCCCAGTTCAAAGGCCTATAAATAGACCGGTAAGGTGCTTTAGAGAAGCAAGCATTCTTGACTCCTTCTCTCTCTTCTAAGGCACCTAGCTCAGTATTGGCTAGGGAGGGGAAGAGCTTTAGTTTTAGTCTCTTCCGGGTAAGAGGTGGGACCTCCTCACTGAAGCTCCCGGTCTAAGTTCTTCACCTTGAGCGTGATCCCAAGGGAGTAAACACGAGATGCCCCTGTAGTTCCGAGCTTTAGGTGGAGCCGACTTTGTTTGTTCCAACATTTTTGGTGCGGTGAGCGTGGAGCCGCAGCTTGTGCGGAAGAACGAAGGGTTACCTCATGGCGGGAGATGCGGGAGGAGAAGACGAAGGGTCCCCAAGGCTGGGGGGATATGTCGGGAGGGTAGAGTTCATGTCATCCATCGGAGGGATCATGGACATGTTGAAGCAACTCGCATAGAGAGGTGAGTGCGAGACTCCCCCACCTCAGGTGCCGGACCTCGCGCCCAGGGTAGGGGTCGACTCGGCAAGGGTGGGTGAAGAGGCACCCGGGAGGCGGCCGGGAAAAGAAATAGTGGCGGAAGGAAGTCGGCGAGAGGTGGAAGGAAGGGAGCTCTTCCCCAGTCCGGCGAGTGTCATCGCGCCTGCAGAGGTAGTGGCGCGAGTGGACCTGGCGAGACCACCGGCGAGAGGATCTCCTTTCTGCGAGTTGGTCCTCTCGGCACCCGTTCCAGAAGGGTTCCGCGAGCCGGAGATGAACTACTACGTGGGGAAGGATGATCCCCTCCAACACTTGCAGTGGTTTGAAGACGCAGTGTCCATCAGACCTATGACGGACGCCTTCAAGTGCCGTCTCTTCGCTATCACTTTGAAGGACAAGGCTAGGGACTGGTTCCATCAACTCTGTTGGTACCTTAGATTTTGATTTGAGTTTAGTCTTCTCTTTTAGTCTCTTGACCCAAGATTTATCTATGGTCAAAGGTTAGTTGATAGGATAGATTCTCTAGTTGTGTAGAATTGCCTGTCCAGATGAAAATCTGGCTAAGTAATTTTTCGTTCGACTATGGTCGAACGCCGCTCGACTATCGTCTATCGGCTGATCGACGATCGTCTATCAGTTGATCGACGTTCTGTCTGCGTTGATAGTTCGACTATCTGTTGATAGATCGACTATCTGTTTTGTTTGATAGTTCGACTATCTGTTGATAGGTCGACTATCTATTTTCCCTTGATAGTTCGACTATCTGTTGATAGGTCGACTATCTGCTCTTCTTTGATAGTTCGACTATCTGCTTGGATAGTTCAACTATCTGATAGTTCGACTATCTGTTGATAGGTCGACTATCTGTTTTGCTTTGATAGCTCGACTATCTGTTGATAGGTCGACTATCTATTTTCTGTGATAGGTCGACTATCTGTTTGATAGGTCGACTATCTGTTTTGATTGGTAGTTCGACTATCTGTCCGGATAGATCGACTATCTGATAGCTCGACTATCTGTTCTGATAGGTCGACTATCTGCTGAGGTAGTTCGACTATCTTCTTTGATAGTTCGACTATCTGGATCGTTCGACTATCTGTCTGATAGGTCGACGATCTCCGTGCTTCGGTCGATGATCTCCGAGGGTCGTTCGACGTTTTGCTGTATGTCTTGAGTAGTTTTGTCGTCTTCTATGATGTGATTAATTTCATAATTATTTTGGCACATTTTATAAAAGATTATTTGAATAAATTGTGATAACATTTCCATGCAATATCTTTTCCATTCCTTATGCATGAGCTAATCTTTTTCTGACAAAGTCGTTTGTCTTATTAGTTGAGATATGATTTCTGCTTTATCTGCCAGGCTGTCCTTTATAGCCGTTAGACTCAAAAAGTCTTCCTTGGCTGTAAAGAGTCTCTTCTGATGTGACTTTCTCTTGTATTATTTCATCAGAATTATTTGCAGCTTCTTAGAAAGCTTTATCCTCTTATAGGATATCTGTCTGCAGTATTTTTGTTTTGCTTTATGCTTTTTGCAGCCCAGCTTGCAGAGTTCAGTAGAAGACAAGATTCAAACTCAAGTAAGAGCTGTTGCTGCTGCTGCTATATAAAGACTTCTTTGAAGAAAGAAATCAACTAGCTCTCACATACCAAAAAGCTATCAGCAGCATTCAAGCTTAAGAACTTACAGTTTCCAACTGCTCTCAGCTCATTCACATCTAACTGAGAAGAAGTTTTAGTTCTTCACTCTTCTTCAACCTGAGTTCTCCTGCCTCCAGGAAGATTTACACTCAGAGCTTTTTGAAGAAGAAGAAGAAGAAAATAACCGCCTAAAGAAGAAATTTTATTTCATATTATTTATCTTCTTGTAGCTTTTTCCTTCAGTATTTTTTGAAGTGTTTCTGCACTGAAGCAAGACTTCACCTGGACTTTCTTTTAGCCAGGAGGAGCCTTGATTCTTTTAGATCTTTCTAGCTCAGTGCAAGTTATTGTGCTTCTCTAATATATTATAAAATAGAGAAGACACCTTAACCTCCTTTCCCCCTCCTATAAAGGGTTATTACTCCCTTCAAAAGTATCCCTTGGTGGCAGGGCACCTGATCAAAAACCTGTGTTGGTTTTTAGACACCTGATCAAAAGTCTAAAGGGTTTCTGGATCTACGTGAAGCAGATCTTGTTGGTGGCAGGGCACCTAATCAAAAACCTGAGTGGATTCCTACCTTGTTGGTAGAAGAGTGGACGTACCCAAGTTGTTTGGGGAACCACTATAAATTCCTTGTGTCGTCTGGATTGCTTTAATTAATTACTTGCATTGTGGCTGTGATTAGATTTTAACTAGGTTTGCTAGTTGCTATTTAGGATTCCTAGCCTTAACTGTAATTACAGTTGGCTGCCTTTTGTGCACATCACTTGTGTTAGGCTTTAAGGTTTAATCTCAAATATCTATAACCTTCATTCCGCAATTAACTCTAAGGGAGTTGAGTAGACAGTCAACTTTGCTAGTGCAATTTTTGATTACTCTATTCACCCCCCCCCCTCTAGAGTAGTATCTATCCCATTTTCTTTCAATTGGTATCAGAGGGAGGTTGTCTGACTGAATAGGCTAACACCTAAGTCACAAGATCTTGATAGATACCAAAGTTTATAGATATTCACTTTCACTATCATGGCCCAGTTCAAGGATTACTCTAGCACCAGACCTGCAGCATGCAACTTAGCCAAGTTCAGCATCTGGAAGGCAATGATTAAATTATATATGAACTCTATTGATGAAAGTATTTTTGCTTCTATTTTGACAGGACCACCAAGAGCATCTGCTGCAGCTACTGCCTCATCATCAACTGATATGAGTGCAGTGCCTCCTCCAAACTACAATGATGAATACAAAAAGGCAAAGATAGCAGATGCCAAGGCAATGAACATTCTGGCTCAGACAATGTCTGATGAAGTATTTCAGAAGGTTGCTGACTGCTCCTCAGCAAAAGCTATGTGGGATACACTGAACTAGTTTGTAGCTGGTTCAGCTGATGAGAGGAAGGACAGAAGGTCCAACCTCATCTCCCAGTATGAGAATTTCAAGAAAACTGATGCTGAATCAGTTGAAGCTATGTACACAAGGCTCAGCTCAATCATCAATGAGCTGAGGACTCTTGATAAGGATATTTCATTGACAGAGGTCAATGATAAGATTCTTATTTGCTTCCCTAGCACATGGGATCTGAGGATCTGGCCTATCAAGGAGGCCAGAAGCACAACAGAAATCTCAACAGAAGCCCTTCTCGGCAAGCTCAAGTCTTTTGAGCAAGTGCTGAAGTCCAGGGAAGCTGAAGCTGAAGCAAAGACCCCAACTTCTACAAGAAAAGAGCAAACCCTTGCTCTCAAAGCTGCTGACACTTCTGAAGGCAGCCAGTCCAATGAGGAACTGATGACATTATTTGCCAAAAGGTTTCTCAAGATGGGAAGGAAAGACTTCAGAAAGAAGTCTTCAAAGTATGAAGAAAAACCAAGGTATGATCGCACTCCTACTAAAGAAATAATCTGTTATAGTTGCAGGAAGCCTGGACATATTCTTCCAGATTGTCCAGAGGAAAAGAATAAAGATAAAAGGAAAGACAAGGATCAGCACAGGAAGCATTCCAAGCCATCCTCCTACAAGAACAAAAAGAAGGAGAGAGGCTTTGTTGCTGAAACCTGGAGCGATTCTGATGAGGAATCTTCCTCCTCAAGCTCTAGTGAGGATGAAGAAGAAAAGAAGGCAAAGGAAGTTTGCCTGATGGCAATTGATGCCTGCAGCAATCACTCGGCTGCAGAGAGTTCAGATTCTGATGAAGAAATGCCAACTGAAGATGAGGTATTGTCATCTTATGATTTTACATCTGATGAATTTAAATCAGAGTTTAAATCTTTATGTTTAGATTTAATTAGCTCTGAAAAGGAAATAAAAGAGCTTAGAATTAAACTAGCTGAATCTGAATTAATCTCTAATGAAAATATTAGGTTAACAGCAGAACTCACTACTTCTAGTGAAAAAATAAAATTCCTTAAGAATGAATTAGCTAAGTCAAAAAGGTTAGAAGAATCTCTGAATGGTAGAAGCCTTAAGTTGCTTGAAATAACCAGCATGTCTAACACTAGGTCAGGCAATAACAAATTAGGCTTAGGAGCATCTTCTAGTGAACCCCCAATCATTCTTAAAAACCAACTTTCAACTCCAGTGAATTTTATTTCATCTAGTGGAATAAAAAACACTGAGCAAGTTAATCAAGTTAATAGAGCTTTAAATAAAGCTAAAAGAGAGAAAAGAAAACAAAAATTTAAGGAATTACAAAGAGCGTCGAACGCTGCTCGACGATCGCAGGCCCAATGGTCGAACGGAGATCGACGATATGGGTACCAATCGTCGAACGCCGATCGACGTTTTCAACAAGAATTTCAAAACTCCAACCAGAACTTTAGAAACCCGAATATGAATAGAAACCCTAGGTTCATTGACCCATCATCTGCATGGAGAATCCCACCTAGGAGATCTTACCTGTTAGGTTATCACCCCCAGCCTGCTTATTTATTTATTTCCAGTTTTTCTTATGTGAAAAACAAGGGACCCAAGGTTACTTGGGTCCACAATGTTTAATTGATTTATTACAGGTGAAGACCTATCCTATCACTTAAAATAAGTGGTATTTGGATAGTGGTTGCTCCAAGCATATGACAGGAAATAAAGAACATCTGTCAAGGTTCAAGGCAAAGTTTGGCACAAAGGTAATCTTTGGAGATTCAAGCTGTGGTCAAACTGAAAGCTATGGCAGGATGACAATTGGAGCTGTAACATTCAAGAGAGTTGCTTATGTAACTGGACTGAAGCATAATCTAATTTCAGTAAGTCAGTTATGTGATGCTGGATACCAGGTATCATTTTCTAACTCCCTTTGTAATATTACTTTAAATAATAATGTTGTGTTAGTAGGTATTAGACAAGGTAATATTTATTTAGTAGATTTTAACTCAACTCACTCTGAAATCTGCTTATTTAATGAAGTAACCAATAACAATACTTTATGGCATAAAAGGCTTAGCCATGTTAATCTCAAGAATATATCTAGGTTATCTAAACACAACCTTGTTAGAGGTTTACCTTCTAGTCCCTACAAGAAGGAGAGCCTATGCAAGGCTTGTCAATTAGGCAAGCAAACCAAGAATTCATTTAAATCAGTAAATAAAAGTGATTCTCCTAGAATCCTGTATTTATTACATTTGGACCTATTTGGCCCAATAAATGTACAGAGTTTAGGAGGGAAGTATTACACCCTAGTCATTGTAGATGACTTCTCTAGGTTCACTTGGGTGTTCTTTTTGAGAACTAAGGCTGATAACTTTAAAGTCCTTACAGATTTTCTATTATGTGTGCAGACTGAGTACTCTACTCAGGTGGCCTTGATCAGAAGTGATCATGGTACTAAGTTTGACTCTCTTCTCATGCAAGAATTCTGTGAGAGAGAAGGTATCAAACATAGCTTCTCAGCTCCTAGAACTCCCCAACAAAATGGGATAGTTGAAAGGAAGAACAGAACACTAATTGAAACTGTTGGCACATTGTTGGCAGATGCTAATATGCTTCTTTCCTATTGGGCAGAAGCTGTTAGTACAGCCAACTATATCTTGAATAGAAGTCTGATACACAAGCTTAAGTGTAAAACTCCTTATGAGTTGCTTAAAGGAAAGAAACCTAAAATAAATTATTTTAGAGTTTTTGGCTGTGTAGTTTATATTCATAATAATAATAAAGAATACCTTAGAAAATTTGCAGCAAAAGCTTCAATGAGAATTTTTCTTGGATATTCCCAAGTAAGCAAAGCTTATAGGGTATTTAATAAATCATCTTCTAAAATTGAAGAGTCTGTTCATGTGTCTTTTGATGAATCTCAAATGTTTTACAAGGAGAAGGAAACTTCCCCTTCCTCAAGTTCATTGCAGGTACAAGAATCTAGCAAAGATGTCACTCAAGAGATTCTCCATCTTTCAACTCTTCATATCACTGAATCAGACAGTGATGAAGACCTTGCAGAGGTTGTTGTTGTACCACCAATAGTAGATCAAATTCCTCCTAAGGAATTAATCCCAACTATTGCTGAAGATCACATCCCACCTGCTGATGTTGTCACACTTAGAGATCATCCTACATCTCAAGTGATAGGAGACATATCAGCTGGTGTTCAAACAAGACATCAGTTAAGACAGGATGTGATGCATGCTTGTTTCCTCTCACAGATTGAGCCCCTCACCATTAAAGATGCTGAGCTAGATCCCCACTGGATCATTGCTATGCAAGAGGAACTCAATCAGTTTGAGAGATGTAAAGTATGGACTTTGGTTCCAAGACCTAAAGGCCAACTGATCATAGGCACCAAGTGGGTGTATAGAAACAATTTGGATGTAAATGGAATCATTGTAAGGAACAAAGCTAGTCTTGTAGCTCAGGGCTACAGACAGGAGGAAGGTATAGATTATGACCAAACCTTTGCTCTTGTTGCAAGGCTAGAGGCAATAAGGATCTTCTTAGCCTATGCAGCCTATATGAAGTTTAAAGTTTTTCAGATGGATGTCAAGAGTGCCTTTCTAAATGGTGAGCTAAAGGAAGAGGTATTTGTTAAACAACCACCTGGGTTTGTTTCTTCAACTCAGCCCTCACATGTATTCAAGCTGCAAAATGCTCTTTATGGACTCAAATAAGCACCAAGAGCCTGGTATGAGACTCTAGCTAGTTTCCTGTTAGAGCACAACTTTGTTAGGGGAGTAGTTGATAGAACCCTTTTCGTCAAGCACCACAAGGACACAATCCTGTTAGTTCAAGTGTATGTGGATGACATTATTTTTTGTTTCACTGATCCCAAACTATGCAAAAAGTTCTCTAACTTGATGCATTCTAAGTTTGAGATGAGTAGTATGGGTGAGCTGTCTTACTTTCTTGGTCTCCAAGTAAAGCAAGATGCTGATGGCATCTTCATCTCCTAATCCAAATATGTCAAGGAATTGGTAAAGAAGTTTGGGATGGCTGATGTTTCAGCAATGCATACACCTATGGCTACTAATGTAGTTATTGATTCTGATGATCAGGGAAAGCCTGTTGATCAAAAGAATTATAGGGCCATTGTTGGTTCCCTATTGTATTTAACTGCAAGTAGGCCAGACATAATGTTTGCTACATGCCTTTGTGCTAGATTCCAGGTCAACCCCAAGGAATCTCATCTGATTCTTCTCAAGAGAATCTTGAGATACCTGAAGGGATGTCCAAATCTAGGACTTTGGTACCCAGCTGAGTCAGAATTTGAATTAATTGGATATTCTGATTCTGATTATGCTGGTTGTCGAGTTGACAGGAAAAGTAGCTCAGGAACTTGTCAGTTCCTGGGAGAGAGATTGGTCTCTTGGTTCTGTAAGAAGCAGACCTCTGTCTCAACTTCAACTGCAGAAGATGAATATATAGCAGCTGCTAGTTGTTGTTCACAGATCCTGTGGATACAAAACCAACTTTTGGATTATGGGTACTCACACAAGAACACTAAAATCATGTGTGATAGTACCAGTGCTATCTCTATTGCACAAAATCCAGTGCACCACTCTAGAACGAAACACATTGAGATCTGGCACCATTTCCTGAGAGATTGTGTGGAAAAGAACAAGATCAGCCTTGAGTTCATATCCATAGACCTTCAGAGAGGTGATATATTCACCAAGCCCTTAGATGAACAGAAGCATCTGTTCTTTTTAGTTCAACTAGGCATGATTAATGGAAGAGACTAAGTGTGACGTCTGCCTTGTTGAAACTTGTTCGAAGATAGTCGAACGACGTTCGAAGATAGTCGATCGGATCAAGCCTATCGTCGACCCGTGGTTGAAGATAGCTTATCTGCTTGAAGATCGTCGACCGGCGTTCGAAGATAGTCGAACAGGTCGAGCTTATCGTCGATCTATGGTTGACGACAGCTTGCTGTTTGTGAAGACAGAAATAGTCGAACGATTGATCGACTACTCTGCTTCAGGACCGATCGTCGAACGACCGTTCGACCATCGTCTCCAGTATCTTTTAAATAGATCGACGATCGTTGTTTTAATATAAAGCCGATGGTCGACCTAGGTTAAGAGATAGTTGCTTTTATCGTCGACGGAGAACGTCTTTTCGCATTCCGTCTTCCCGCTTGCTCTTTGTCTTGCGATTTCTGCCGCTCCTTCCTCGCCGTCTCTCCCTCGTCTTCTCCAACCCTCTCGATGGCGATTTCTCCAGCGCTCCTAGCAGTAGTAAAATTTGATGCAGGATTCAGTATAGATTTCGACTCCTTCAGCTGTTGCGAACCCGGAATAGTGGAAATTCTAAATCTGTGCAAAGATCAAGGGTTAGAGAAGCTCATGTCCTCCAGGATAAAGATAAACACTCAAGAGATCAAAGAGTGGGCATTCACTTCGTCTTCAACTGATGATTCGATGACCGGAACCATTGGCGGAGAAGAGGTAACATTGACTCCCGCTATTTTAACAGAAATATTTGGATTGATTAATGGAGAAGAAGAGTACGAGCAAGATGCCCCTGAGTTTGGGAGGATGCTGATAGAGCTGGGACATGCCGAAGGCATTCCCTCTAAGCTGCTGAAAGTAAATTTTCCATTTAAGATTAAGTTTCTTGCTGAAATAGTTGGAAAAGTGCTACTGGGAAAGCACTCTGCCCACGACAATATTACAAGGCAGCAGTTTGCACTGATGTGTGCAATAGTGAATAAGAAACAGATCAATTGGGCAGGAGTATTATTTGATTTGATCAGGAAAAAGAATGGCAAGAAAGAAGTTACCCTGGATAGGGTAGTTGGGATTTTTCTGAAGGAAAAGTATCCCCATCTGCTAATTTCAGCGGCTACCTCCATAAACGCCAGCAAGAAGATGGATCCATCCCTGTTCGCCAAATGGAAAAGAACCTTCCTGAAGCCCGCTCCCGCAGGGGTTGCTCCAGTTACATCTGAGAGCACCAGGACTGCCTTAGTCACTCCCCCTACAAGCAGTTGGCTCAGCAAATCCATCCCTTCCATCTCCTTCATCTGCTTTGTCGTCTACTTCAGTTGAAGTTCCATCAACCTCAATTGAAGTACGACCTTTTGCATCTCCTCCTGCATCTCCTCTCCCGTCTCATCTTACTAGGATATCTCATCCTAGTTTTGATTTGTTAGTTTCTGAAATTTCTACCCCTCCTCAGTCTCCAATTCCCTCTTCTGATCACATTGATCACCCTGCTTCCACTCATCCATCTCTAGTTCCATCTCCATCTCCAGTTCATTCTCCAGTCCATCACACCATCCCTGCTGATCATCCATCCTCTGAAATTCCTCCATCATCTTCATCATCATCCTTTGAAATAACTCCAGCATTTATTTCTAGTATTGTGGAGTTAATTACCCCCTCAATCAAAATTATGATTGAAGCGGCAATTGCTCCTCTTGCTTCCTCTATCTCCTCTTTGACTGCTGCTATTCAAGCACTCTCAAAGTCTGCTGAGCCCTCTTCCTCTAGGGGCCTGGTTTCAGTATCTACTGAAATCAGGCAGGGGGAGATGCTTGATGAAGATGTCTCTGAGCAGCCTTTGGCCTCCCCTCCAGCAGATTATCATGCAGTGGCAGAGAAAGCAATAGAAGATTCAACTCCTCCTCTATCTGAAAAAGAAATTTCTGATGCTTTATTGAAATCTGAATTTATTGTCAAAGCTTGCTTAGAAGAATGTTCTACTCCCTTGGTCGCCCTGTACCTAGAAGGAATTATCACCTCCTTTCTAGATGAATTGTGGGAGTTAGGACATGCAGTGGTCGATTCTGAAGGTATTCCCTTTACTTACTTTTTAGACTTGTTAACTGATATGCTTGTATGGGAATATCTGGAAGGGATGATTAGATGTCATTTAGAAAAATTTTATTCATAATACTACAGATAAAATGGAAGAAGTTTTTCAAGAGCCTGATCTCCTACCAGCTACAGAAGCTCAGTTTGAACCAGAACAAGTTGTTCAGCCAGAAGTGCAAGCAGAACTGGTCACCATGACAGTTTGTGATCTTCAAGAAAAAGCTGCAGATGCCCAAATCGAAAAATCTACTCTATGGGATGATTCCCCGGGTTTGGATTTAGATGCTCTCCTGGCACAGGATGCCATGGAAGAAGAAGTAGAAAAAGCTGCTCTAAAGGAAAAGGAAAGAGCTTTGAAAGATGCAATTGACCCATATGATCTGCCCATCTCTTCTAATTCTGAAGATGAAATTGATTCTGATGAGTCTGCTAAGTCAAAAAGAAAAAGGATTGCTAAAAAGAAAAGGAAAGTTGTAGCTCCTCCTCCTCCTAATCCAGATAATGATGCCCCTTATTATATACTGAAAGGAATTGATCCTAAGTCAAAAGACTTCCAGCATTGGATGTTATTTTCTAAGAACCAGCAAAAGCCAAGGAAAAAGTCAAAGAGGTATGACTCTCTTTTCCCAAGATGGAATCCTAGAGGTCCTCCTCCTCCACCTCCAAGTGCAAGAGCCTCAGGAAACTTATCTTCAAAACCTGCTGCTCAGTCTGAAAGATTAAATCCATCTCAGTCAGCTCAAAGGAGAAGTTCACAAGGATACCAAGGTAAAAGTCAAACTGGCTATCAAAGACCTGATGCTGTTAAAGAACAAGTAAAGGAGGTGGTGTATCAAAGACCAACATTTTCCCCTCCTCATTCTAAAGAAATCAAAAGCTCAACCTCTCCTAAGCCAGTTCATTCTGTGAAGGATGTTCCAAAAGGTAAGCAATTTATTTTTATCTGAAAATTCTAGCAAGACATTTGCTAAGTCTGCTCCTCCTTGTTATCTAGTTATTCAGGATAAAGAACCAGTTGACACATCTTCTGAGAATGTTTATGAAAGCCCAGAGCTTGATCCTAATTTTAGGATAGCTCATTTTCTTGAACTGGTTGGAGCATCTCAAATTAAGAAAGCAAAAGCAGAAGGAAAAGACACTGCAAGATTGATCACAATGTCGAAATTTAGAATGAAGGAGCTCGATAAGTTCCAGGTTAGACCTGAGATATTTGATCCTTCAAAGTACATGGAAAGGCATCATGAGGCAGTTGTCCCAAGAACAACAGAATTAAAAATCATTGGAGAACAAGACCTGAAATTATCGAGAAAAGAAGCTCTAGATCCCTCAAGAAAGATTACTTTTGTTTCTAGCTCTTCTGATCCTAAACCTAACTCTGAAGCATCTTAATATTTCATTGATTGACAGTTAATTGTTTATCTGTTTGATTGATGTTATCTGCTTAGTTATTTCTTTTCATGCATTTTATTTACTTTCAGTAATTAGTTTTGTATGTTTTAATTGTTGAGAGACTTAACTCAAATAGGGGGAGATTGTTGGTACCCTAGATTTTGATTTGAGTTTAGTCTTCTCTTTTAGTCTCTTGACCCAAGATTTATCTATGGTCAAAGGTTAGTTGATAGGATAGATTCTCTAGTTGTGTAGAATTGCCTGTCCAGATGAAAATCTGGCTAAGTAATTTTTCGTTCGACTATGGTCGAATGCCGCTCGACTATCGTCTATCGGCTGATTGACGATCGTCTATCAGTTGGTCGACGTTCTGTCTGCGTTGATAGTTCGACTATCTGTTGATAGATCGACTATCTGTTTTGTTTGATAGTTCGACTATCTGTTGATAGGTCGACTATCTGTTTTCCCTTGATAGTTCGACTATCTGTTGATAGGTCGACTATCTGCTCTTCTTTGATAGTTCGACTATCTGCTTAGATAGTTCAACTATCTGATAGTTCGACTATCTGTTGATAGGTCGACTATCTTTTTTGCTTTGATAGCTCGACTATCTGTTGATAGGTCGACTATCTGTTTTCTGTGATAGGTCGACTATCTGTTTGATAGGTCGACTATCTGTTTTGATTGGTAGTTCGACTATCTGTCCGGATAGATCGACTATCTGATAGCTCGACTATCTGTTCTGATAGGTCGACTATCTGCTGAGGTAGTTCGACTATCTTCTTTGATAGTTCGACTATCTGGATCGTTCGACTATCTGTCCGATAGGTCGACGATCTCCGTGCTTCGGTCGACGATCTCCGAGGGTCGTTCGACGTTTTGCTGTATGTCTTGAGTAGTTTTGTCGTCTTCTATGATGTGATTAATTTCATAATTATTTTGGCACATTTTATAAATGATTATTTGAATAAATTGTGATAACATTTCCATGCAATATCTTTTCCATTCCTTATGCATGAGCTAATCTTTTTCTGACAAAGTCGTTTGTCTTATTAGCTGAGATATGATTTCTGCTTTATCTGCCAGGCTGTCCTTTATAGCCGTTAGACTCAAAAAGTCTTCCTTGGCTGTAAAGAGTCTCTTCTGATGTGACTTTCTCTTGTATTATTTCATCAGAATTATTTGCAGCTTCTTAGAAAGCTTTATCCTCTTATAGGATATCTGTCTGCAGTATTTTTGTTTTGCTTTATGCTTTTTGCAGCCCAGCTTGCAGAGTTCAGTAGAAGACAAGATTCAAACTCAAGTAAGAGCCGTTGCTGCTGCTGCTATATAAAGACTTCTTTGAAGAAAGAAATCAACTAGCTCTCACATACCAAAAAGCTATCAGCAGCATTCAAGCTTAAGAACTTACAGTTTCCAACTGCTCTCAGCTCATTCACATCTAACTGAGAAGAAGTTTTAGTTCTTCACTCTTCTTCAACCTGAGTTCTCCTGCCTCCAGGAAGATTTACACTCAGAGCTTTTTGAAGAAGAAGATAGCTGCCTAAAGAAGAAATTTTATTTCATATTATTTATCTTCTTGTAGCTTTTTCCTTCAGTATTTTCTGAAGTGTTTCTGCACTGAAGCAAGACTTCACCTGGACTTTCTTTTAGCCAGGGGGAGCCTTGATTCTTTTAGAGCTTTCTAGCTCAGTGCAAGTTATTGTGCTTCTCTAATCTATTATAAAATAGAGAAGACACCTTAACCTCCTTTCCCCCTCCTATAAAGGGTTATTACTCCCTTCAAAAGTATCCCTTGGTGGCAGGGCACCTGATCAAAAACCTGTGTTAGTTTTTAGACACCTGATCAAAAGTATAAAGGGTTTCTGGATCTACCTGAAGCAGATCTTGTTGGTGGCAGGGCACCTGATCAAAAACCTGAGTGGATTCCTACCTTGTTGGTAGAAGAGTGGACGTACCCAAGTTGTTTGGGGAACCACTATAAATTCCTTGTGTCGTCTGGATTGCTTTAATTAATTACTTGCATTGTGGCTGTGATTAGATTTTAACTAGGTTTGCTAGTTGCTATTTAGGATTCCTAGCCTTAACTGTAATTACAGTTGGCTGCCTTTTGTGCACATCACTTGTGTTAGGCTTTAAGGTTTAATCTCAAATATCTATAACCTTCATTCCGCAATTAACTCCAAGGGAGTTGAGTAGACAGTCAACTTTGCTAGTGCAATTTTTGATTACTCTATTCACCCCCCCCCCCTCTAGAGTAGTATCTATCCCCTTTTCTTTCAAACTCCCTACTGGTTCTATTTATTGCTTCGAAGACCTGAGTAGGAGTTTCCAACTGCATTTCTTGACCTCTAAGAAGAGGAAGAGGAACCCGGAGTCCATCTTCCTGATCAAGCAAAAGGCGGACGAGTCCTTGGCTCAGTATGTGGATCATTTCCAGGAGGAGATGCTAGGCATCCAGGAGGTGCCTGGTTTCTCCCTCCAGATGGCCTTCACCGTGGGGCTGAGGGAAGGTTTCTTCAAGATGAGCCTCACCAGGAAGGCGCTGTTGTCCTTCGAGGGGTTGACAGAGAAGGCCGCAAAAGAAATAGCCATGGAGGCGGCAAACCCAGCATTCACAAAGAAGCTGGCAAGGTTGACGGAAGTAGAGCAGAGGGAGCCAGGAGGGGCAAGGCAGCCAGAAGGAAGGAGAAGGGAGGAACTAAGAGGGCCCGCGCACCTGGAGTCGGGATGGAGGCAGCCGGGAGGCCCGGTTCAGGGGCCTGGAAGGGGTCCTCCGCAGGGGGGAAGAAACTTTTATCCAGGACCAGGAAGGTTTCATCCGCTAGGATGGGGGCATGGTCTGAGGCCGCTCCCACCCCCACCTCAGCAAGCTATGGCCATAGGCAGAGGGAGACGAAGAGGAAGAGACCGTGGGAGAGCAGGAGTGGGGAGGAGGAGGAATCCCCCAGAAGAGAGGCGAGGAGAGGGAGTTTTGCCCTATTGTGACTTCCATGAGGAGGAGGGTCACGCGATGGCAACATGTCCCGAGTTCTTGGAGTTGAAGAGAGGGAGAGGAGGAGAAGACCGACAACAGGCAGTGCGGATAGTGGAGGTGCCGGGAGCCATGGAGGAAGATCGGTGTGTGGACCGGTCAGATACAGGAGATCGAGGGGGGATTGGAGTGATTCATGGGGGGGTGGGGATCGAGGCCACCCGTAAGGCCAGTCTTCACACTATGTATCGTCAGAGCGTTGCCTCGACGTCGCAAACCCCACCCCCGGATGAGAAAATCACGTTTTCTAGAAGGGACCTATCTGATCACGAGGACCCTTTCTGCGACGCGTTGGTGCTCAGAACTGCCATTGAGAACTTCACGATATCCCGTATTTTGGTGGACAACGGGAGTTCTGTCAATGTAATCTTCAAAAAGGCTTTCAATGAGATGAGGGTGGAGGCTCAAAGGGTGTTGGCGGTGGATGGGTCGTTGTTTGGTTTCTCGGGAGAGAGAAAAGAGGTTGAGGGAGGAGTAGGACTTCAAGTGACCCTGGGAGGACTGTCCAGGAATTGTCGTTTCGTGATAGTGGACGCCCCCAGCAGTTACAATGCGATCTTTGGGCGCCCTCTTATCAGCGCCTTTAGATGCGTTCCGTCCTCTTTCCATCAGTGCTTGAAGCTCAATTCGGGGGGAACCCAGATCAGGGTGAGAGGGGATCCGAAGGCGGCTCGGGAGTGCTATGTAACGGGGGTCAACACCATCTCCTGGATGGGGGATGCAGAGGAGCTGGGAGCAAGGATGGAGCGAGAGGAGTTGGGGAGAGGAGGAGCAGGAGTGGAGGGAAGTCTTGTAGCGGAGGAGGAGATCGCTGAAGGAGAGGAGTTGGAGAGAGGAGGAGGAGTGGAGAGAGGCATTGCGGTGGAGCCAGCAATGGCGGGAGAGCAAGTGGCTGGAGGAGAAGAGTTGGGGAGAGTAGGAGCAGGAGTGGAGGGAAGTCTTGTAGCGGAGGAGGAGATGGCTGAAGGAGAGGAGTTGGAGAGAGGAGGAGGAGTGGAGAGAGGCATTGCGGTGGAGCCAGCAATGGCGGGAGAGCAAGTGGCTTGAGGAGAAGAGTTGGGGAGAGTAGGAGCAGGAGTGGAGGGAAGTCTTGTAGCGGAGGAGGAGATGGATAAAGGAGAGGAGTTGGAGAGAGGAGGAGGAGTGGAGAGAGGCATTGCGGTGGAGCCAGCAATGGCGGGAGAGCAAGTGGCTGGAGGAGAAGAGTTGGGGAGAGTAGGAGCAGGAGTGGAGGGAAGTCTTGTAGTGGAGGAGGAAATGGCTGAAGGAGAAGAGTTGGAGAGAGGAGAGGGAGGAAAGGCCCAGGTGAGGGTGGCGGCTGTGGAAGGCCCGGGAGTTGGGTACGGGTCAAAGGATCTGGAGGAAGAGCTGAGAGAGCAGGAGGAAGAAGAACCCTCAAGGTTGAGGGCGGCTGTGGAAGTTCTGGAGGTCGAGATCCTCACCTGAGACAGAAGAAAAGAAAAGGTAAAGATCAGCGGAGAACTCACTCCCCAGGACCAGGAAAAGATCTGGAGGTGTGTACAAGAGAACGTTGATGTCTTCGCCTGGAGCGCAGCGGACATGCCAGGGATCGACGCGGACGTGGCGTGCCATCGCCTCAACCTCGACCCCAAGGTCCGCCCCATTCAGCAAAAGAAGAGAGCCATCGCCTCCAAGATGGCCGGACCTATCAGAGAGGAGGTAGAGAAGCTGCTCCGGGCGGGATTCATATCGGCCAATAGGTATCCGGGATGGGTGAGCAATGTTGTAATGGTAAAAAAGGGGGAAGGGAAGTGGAGGATGTGTATCGATTTCTCTCTCTTAAATAAAGCTTGCCCTAAGGATTGTTACCCCCTGCCTCGGATCGACGCGCTGGTTGACTCATCCGTCGATTTTTCACTAATGAGTTTTTTAGATGCTTTTTCAGGGTACCATCAGATACGCATGCACCCTCCGGACGTCAAGGATGTCACCTTCGTCACGGAGGATGGGTGCTTCAACTATAACATGATGCCCTTTGGGCTAAAAAACGCGGAAGCAACCTATCAAAGGATGATGGACCGGATTTTTCGGGAGCAGAAGGGGCGGAACCTCGAGGTCTATGTGGATGACTTGATGGTGAAGAGTCGGGATCTTGGGTCTCATGTCCTAGACCTACAGGAGACCTTTGCAACCGTAAGAAAGTATAAGATGAGGCTTAAACCCCTGAAGTGTGTGTTCGGGGCCAGCCGGGGGAAGTTTTTGGGACATCTCCTTACCCCTGAAGGGGTGGAGCCCAATCCTGACAAAGTGAGGGCAATACTAGAGCTGGGATCTCCTAGGAATGTCAAAGAGGTCCAGCGTCTTACTGGCAAGCTGACAGGATTGAGCAGGTTCCTCTCCAGAGCGAGAGAGAGATGCTCTTCTTTCTTTCGAACTCTAAGGGGTGGGAAGGAGTTCGAATGGACCCTCGAGTGTGAGAAGGCCTTCGCGGCTCTAAAGCAGCAGCATACCCAGACGCCGCTACTTCAGGGGCCGAGGGAAGGAGAGAGCTTGTTCCTCTATTTGGGGGTAGGGACGGGGGCGGTTAGCTCGGTCCTCGTCCGCAAGGAGGGGAAGAATCAGTTCCCAGTTTATTATGTAAGCCGGGTCCTCAAAAAGGCAGAGTTGAAGTATCCCATCCTAGAAAAGCTGGCTTTCGCTCTCATTGTGTCGGCCCGGAAGCTCAGACCATATTTCCAAGCTCATGCCATTCAGGTTGTGATGGATCACCCCCTTCGCCGCATCCTCGAGGGGGTCGAGCACTCGGGAAGATTGGCCAAGTGGTCGATAGAGCTCAGTGAATTCGACCTCTCCTACGTTTCTCGAGAAGCTATTAAAGCGCAGGTGGTGGCAGATTTCTTGGCGGACTATGCGTTGGAGGCCGAAGAGATGGAGGGATCTCCCGTAGTAGCTTGGGAGATGCTTGTAGATGGAGCTTCTGGTAGGAATTCTTTTGGGGGAGGGGTCATCTTGACGAGTCCCGAGGGGACTAGGATTGAGCAAGCTTTGAAGATACACTTCGCCCTCACAAACAATCAAGCAGAGTATGAAGCAATCATCGCCGGGCTTTGGCTGGCTAGAGAGTTGGGTATACAGGATATCAGGGTCTTCACGGATTCCTTGGTGGTGGCAAGACACATCAGCGGGGAGTTCGAGGTGAGGGAGACGACCCTCCAGTTATACCTGGTAAAGATAAAAAGTATTGTTGGACAGTTCCATAGCTTCTCCATCCAGCATGTTCCTCGAGAAGAGAATGCCCTGGCAGATCTGCTCGCGAAGCATAGTCCTCAGGCCGGGGGGACCATGACCGAGCTCTTCAGGCCCTCCATAGAAGAGGGGGAGGTAATGGAGATCGACCAGGAGGTGTCTTGGATGGATCCTTTTGTGACCTTCTTAGCGTCAGGGCGACTACCCGAGGGGGATCTCGAGAGAAAGCCGATTAGATACAAGTCGGCTTACTATCTGTTGAAAGAGGGAGTACTCTACCGAAAAACGTTGTCTGGATTGTTAGCCCGGTGTGTATCCGAGAAAGAAGCATCGAGGGTGCTGGAAGAGGTCCATTCGGGGGAGTGCGGGAGCCACTCGGGAAGCCGAACCTTGGAAGGGAGGGTACTGAGGCAAGGTTATTTTTGGCCTACCCTACGGAGAGATGCGGAGGAGCTCACTAAAAGGTGTAGAAAGTGCCAGGAGTTTGCTCCCTTGCAGCTCCTTCCGGCGCAGAGGCTGCAAACAATCACCTCCCCTTGGCCCTTCGTCATATGGGGGCTGGATCTGGTAGGACCGTTTCCTCAAGCCAGTGGTCAGAGGAGGTTCCTACTGGTCATGGTAGATTACTTTTCAAAATGGCTGGAAGTAAAGGCTTTGGAGAAGGCGACCTCGCGAGTGGTAAAGAATTTTGTATGGGGAGAGATTATTTGCCGGCACGGGCTCCCTTTAGCCATAGTCACCGACAACAGGCCGTAATTCGCTAGCAAGGAGTTTGTGGATTTTTATGTACAGCTCGGCATAGACCTTCGGTTCGCCTCGGTTCATCACCCACGAAGCAACGGGCAGGTAGAAGCAGCAAACAAGATCATAGTGAACCTCCTGAAGAAGAAAGTGGAGAACTTGAGGGGAAGCTGGGTGGAACAACTCCCCTCCGTCCTGTGGGCTCTGCGAACTACACCGAATACGGCCACAGGAGAGACGCCTTTCAAGCTCTCTCATGGCTCTGAGGCCGTCATACCTGTAGAATTTGAGGTTGAATCTCCCAGGATCACAACAGCAAGAGAGGGGGATGAAAGGTGGCAGACCGATAATGGAGAGGAGCAGAGGCTTTCTCTCGACCTCGTGGAAAGCTCAGGGAGCTAGCAGCGGTCCGGCAGGAGGAGGTCAAGCGCCGGATGTCCCGGTATTTTGATAAACACATCCGAATCAAGCAGTTTCAAAAGGGAGATTTGGTCCTCAAGAAGGTAGATGCTGCAAGAAGGGGAGCCTCGGTGGGGAAGCTCAACCCCAATTGAGAGGGTCCTTTCATAATAAAAGAAGTCTTGAAGTCAGGGGGTATCACCTCCAAGATGTGGACGGGATACCCCTAGATCGCGCCCGCAGTGGCGATGATCTGAAACGTTTCTATCCGTAATGATAAATTTCTTCGGAATTTACTTGAGCATATTGTTAATGATCCTCCTTTTTTGAATGTGCCATGATTTCCTAACACTACACCTCAGGGCGTTCTTCTTCAAAAACAAGGAGAGGAGAAAGAGGAGAGGAGACCCCGAGCAGACCCGCTGACCAGGCTCCCATCAAGCTGGCAGGGCTGTAGGCTCACTCGGTGGTTGGAGGAGAAAGAGGAGAGGAGACCCCGAGCAGACCCGCTGACCAGGCTCCCATCAAGCTGGCAGGGTTGTAGGCTCACTCGGTGGTTTGAGGAGAAAGAGGAGAGGAGACCCCGAGCAGACCCGCTGACCAGGCTCCCATCAAGCTGGCAGGGCAGTAGGCTCACTCGGTGGTTGGAGGAGAAAGAGTAGAGGAGACCTCGAGCAGACCCGTTGACCAGGCTCCCATCAAGCTAGCAGGGCTGTAGGCTCACTCGGTGGTTGGAGGAGAAAGAGGAGAGGAGACCCCGAACAGACCCGCTGACCAGGCTCCCATCAAGCTGGCAGGGTTGTAGGCTCACTCGGTGGTTGGAGGAGAAAGAGGAGAGGAGACCCTGAGCAGACCCGCTGACCAGGCTCCCATCAAGCTGGCAGGGCAGTAGGCTCACTCGGTGGTTGGAGGAGAAAGAAGAGAGGAGACCCCGAGCAGACCCGCTGACCAGGCTCCCATCAAGTTGGCAGGGTTGTAGGCTCACTCGGTGGTTGGAGGGGAAAGAGGAGAGGAGACCCCGAGCAGACCCGCTGACCAGGCTCCCATCAAGCTGGCAGGGTTGTAGGCTCACTCGGTGGTTGGAGGGGAAAGAGGAGAGGAGACCCCGAGCAGACCCGCTGACTAGGCTCCCATCAAGCTGGCAGGGTTGTAGGCTCACTCGATGGTTGGAGGGGAAAGAGGAGAGGAGACCCCGAGCAGACCCGCTGTCCAGGCTCCCATCAAGCTGGCAGGGCTGTAGGCTCACTCGGTGGTTGAAGGAGAAAGAGGAGAGGAGTCCCCGAGCAGACCCGCTGACCAGGCTCCCATCAAGCTGGCAGGGCTGTAGGCTCACTCGGTGGTTGGAGGAGAAAGAGGAGAGGAGAACCCGAGCAGACCCGCTGACCAGGCTCCCATCAAGCTGGCAGGGCTGTAGGCTCACTCGGTGGTTGGAGGAGAAAGAGGAGAGGAGTCCCCGAGCAGACCCGCTAACCAAGCTCCCATCAAGCTGACATGGCTGTAGGCTCACTCGGTGGTTGGAGGAGAAAGAGGAGAGGAGACCCCGAGCAGACCCACTGACCAGGCTTCCATCAAGCTGGCAGGGCTGTAGGCTCACTCGGTGATTGGAGGAGAAAGAGGAGAGGAGACCCCGAGCAGACCCGCTGACCAGGCTTCCATCAAGATGGCAGTGCTGTAGGCTCACTCGGTGGTTGGAGGAGAAAGAGGATAGGAGACCCCGAGTAGCCCGCTGACCAGGCTCCCATCAAGCTGGCAGGGTTGTAGGCTCACTCGGTGGTTGGAGGAGAAAGAGGAGAGGAGACCCCGAGCAGACCCACTAACCAGGCTCCCATCAAGCTGGCAAGGTTGTAGGCTCACTCGGTGGTTGGGGGAGAAAGAGGAGAGGAGACCCCGAGCAGACCCGCTGACTAGGCTCCCATCAAGCTGGTAGGGTTGTAGGCTCACTCAGTGGTTGGGGGAGAAAGAGGAGAGGAGACCCCGAGCAGACTCACTGACCAGGCTCCCATCAAGCTGGCAGGGCTGTAGGCTCACTCGGTGGTTGGAGGAGAAAGAGGAAAGGGGACTCGACATTCTATGGTCCTTCGCAGACAAGGGTTTTTGTTTTCGTTTTAGTACTGGCTAGGGGCAGCAGAGGTCTATTAATCAGAAAAGCCTATTCTCCTTGAAAAAGAAGGGGTGCTTCAAGAAGATTCATTGCATAAAAAAAAGAAAGAGGCAGGGGGATGGTCAACCTTCCCGGCCCACTCGCGCCGAGAGGGGCCGTCCAGCGAGGCGAGAGGGGGGAAAGGAGTCCCCCCACTCGCAGAAACGGTGAAGGCTCACCACCTCACCCCATGGGCCAGGTCCACCGATAATAGTTGGGCGAGAGAAAAGGCAGCTCCCTCTCGCCGCCGACGATCTTAAGGACCTCCCAGGTAATCCAAATGAGAAGAAAAAGAAAAGAAGAAGAAAGAGGCTAGGCGCGAGCAAAAAATATAAACATAGATCACCTCGGAGTTTAAATACCGTACATCTACGAAGCAGAAAGTACATTACAATCATAGCAAAAAGAAAAAAGAAAAAAAGAGGGGGTCCTAGCCCCTCTCGCTCGACGAAGGATCCTCGTCCTCGCCGTAAATCTCGGGCACGAGGTCTCGGGCGGTGATGTCCTCACAATCATCCTTTACAACGCCTAGTTCTTGCATCATCTTCAGGATGAGCTCGACGGTCCTTATGTTGGCATCCTTGCAGAACTCTTCAACGTCGTCGTGAGTGTAATGCGCGGGAGGAGGTGGAGGGACCTGCGGACGAGAAATGGGAGCTTCTTTGAGCCGGGCATTCTCCGCCTTCAGCTCCTTCACTTCTGTCTCCAGCTCCTCCACCCGCGAGCGTAATCTCTCAGCCGTCCCGGCATCCTGCAAAGAAAGGAAAAGGGTGTTAAAAAGTGACAGGCAAAATGCTTGAAAATGCGGGCTGGGTACCAACTCACCACTCCGCCGCTGGCCTTTGTGAGAAGAATCTCGGACACCTCGAGCCGTTTGGCAAGATCCCCATACTTCTCGCACTCGGCCGCCAGTTTGGCGTTTATCTCCTTCCAGCTCCGAGTGTTATGGATGAGGCGGCGCGAGAGGCGGTGTGACAGCTCCAAAGTACGTAGCTGCGAGTGCGCCGTCCTCAGGACCAGGTCTCGCGTAGTGGCCGTATCGAGCGCGTCGGGGGTGAGACCTCCATAGAGGCTGAAGCCTAAGGAGAAGGCGTGAGCGGTGGGTTCGGCTTGCTCTCTCCAGGATGGGAGGAGGGTGGAGACAGAGACCCTGTATGACCCTTTGTCCCAGATGAGAGAGGGGTCATTGGAGCCGTCGGGAACGGACGGCCCCATATCGAAGTTGAGGTGGGCAGACGGCGGAGGAAAGTGAGAAGCCCCCTCGCGAGAGGGGGATCGGGGAGCAGGGTGAGAAGAGCTCGCTGGGGGTGCAAAAGGGGCCGCCTCCTCGGGGAGCGAGATAGCCCTGTGCGGAGAGGTCAGGGGAGGCGAGTGGGGAGACTGAGATCCCACAGATATGGGACTCAACGATCCCGACGTCGCCACAGTATCCGCAGGAGCCTTGCCCTTCCCGGAGGGAAAGGAGACAGACTTCTTCAGCTTCATTTTCATTTTCTTTAAAGGGCTGAGGCAAGAGGGAGCCGGGTCCTCGGCCCTCCTCTTTTGGGGAGGAGGGGCCAGCGAATCTCTGGCCGCCTCCGCCGCCATGCTAGCGAGAGCCACGTCCGGGGAGGGCTTGATATTGCTTCGATAAGGAGGGTGCACCAGCACATTCCTCTCTCCTGGAAAAAAGCGGGTGTCAGAAGAAGAGCTCCCGCGAGAGGAAAGGGTTAGAGGAAGGGAAAAGACGAGAGGTCAAACATACCTTCTCCAGGGAGCACAGGGGGCAAAGAGGCGAGCCCCCTTCTCAAATATCGGACCTCGAAGTTCTTCCCTACGAGGTATTCACAAAGGAGCTTGTCCGTACCGCCAACCTGCGGAGAAGTGTAGAAGGTTTCTGTGGGCGAGACAGGCTCGAGAGGGACGCCACCCAGATTTCCACGGGCGAATACAAAGCGAGTCAGCCAGTGGTGATTTTTATTGGGTGTCTCGCACACCTTCAGGTTTAGCCCAGTGAATAAGGACACCCCATCCTGGTTGGCGTGGTACACGAACATCTTGCGGAAGACGGTGAGACTGAACTCTATCCTCTCCCTCCGCATGTAGCACGCGAACGCGATAATGACCGAGATAGCGTTCGGGTTCAACTGGGCGGGCATGACGCCGAAGTATTTCAGAACCTGCTTCACCTCCGGCCAGAAGGGAAGTCAGAGCCCCGCCTCGAAATAAGAGATAGGGATGGCGAGCTCTCCCGGGTAAAAAGTATTCACGCTCTCGCCAACCCGGGGAGGGCGTGACTCATAACCTTCCGGCAGATAGTCGCTCCGGAAGGCCTCGTAGTCATCGGCGGATAGACGACCAGGGGGGAAGTCATGGTCGGTAAACCTCTTCCCGCAACGGCTGCGCCCCTCACTCTCCTCTGACCTCTTTTTCACCATGGTATGCGCGAGTCAAAGAGGGGGGGGGGTGGGCGAGTGAGGGATCAGCGAGATAGCGCGAGGAGCCGGAGCGCGAGACGAGCTGCAGTAAGAGGGGGAGTCGCGGGCGGAGGTCTAAGGAAGCACACTTCCTGCCCTGGCAGGGGGGGGGTATTTATAGCCTTCCTAAATATGGAGGTACAGGCAAGAGAAGGTGTGTCAGGTGAATCTAAAAGTCGGCCGACTCTTCGCTTTTCTATACCTCGGGCGACGGAACCCCAAGTGGGCGGTCATCTCGAGAAAACAGCGAAAAGACGGTGAGGCAGACGGATAGAACTAATGATTGGGATTGATGAGGGCGAATAAAAGTTAACATAAAATAAGAAGCAGTCACGTCAATTATGCAGGCAAATTATGAAATTAACAAAATAATCCCGCATAAAGCGGGTGGCGAGTTCGAAGAGCGTACAGCTGGCGTTATACTTGTTAATATTTTATTACAGATAAAGGGCTAAGAAGCGAGAGGCGAGAAGCGAGAAGGTTCGAGCTCCCATCAGTTCTTGTCCCACCTCCATCGTCCTCCGCGGCCTCTCACGCAGGGGGGCGATGGGGGAGGTGGAAGGCGCGAGCAGCCTCAACACCATGTCGAGCGAGACGAAGCTGTTGGTCGACGTCGTTCAGAATCGACAAAGGGTCAGTCTGGTCCCCCTCCATGTCGACATCAACCTCAGAGGACAAACGAGCACACTCCATCTCTAGCCAGTCAATCCGGTGGTCCGCGGCTTGTTTCCCTTTTTCCAGTGCCTGGATGAGCCGCGCGTGTTTTCGCAGCATCTCGGTCACCTTTCGCTTCATCTCTATGGGGTCCATGGGGTCGCCTAGATAATCGTCAATCTCATCTATCGGCGGGGGAGGTGAGGAGGCTAGTCGCCCAGAATAATCCTCGGCCGGCGAGTCTACGGCCAGGGCGTCCTCGACAGGTTCTCCACCCGCACCTAAGGGAAGGCCAAAAAGGCTAAGAGCGACGGGGAGAAGCGGCAAGAAGCATGGAGCAGGTCAAAGGTAGAACCTCTTACCGAATCGGCGAGTGTGGTCCGAGGCGGTAGAAGGATCATCCCTCCTCGTTACCGGGGTAGAGAGGGGAGTGGAGTCCTGGGGCGAGAGGTGTGGGGAAGGAAGCTCCGAAATGTTGATGCGAATGGTCTCCGGGCGCTGAGGAGCCTCCGAAGCTTTCTGGGAAGAAACAGCAAATAAAGAGTGTGTGGGGACAGAAAATCACAGCGGGTTGGAAGGGTGTACCTCTTTCCCTTTGAGACTAACGGGGGCAGGGGACGTTGGTTCCCTTAGAGAAGTACGAGAAGGTTCCGCGGCTAGGAGGTGAGGCTCGGGAGTTTTCATCTTTTTAGGAGGAGACGTGGATGGCGGTGGCAAAGGAGGAGCGCGTGCGGGGATCTTGTTCAGACCCGCCGCCGTCTCCTTGTTCCGCTGGTGCACGACCGCGATGCGGTCCCGAACACTTTGGCTGAGAGACATGTAGGCAGATGCTAAGAAGGGAGGAAAGAGAGGAAACGCCCTCTTATGGGGAGGAATTTTCCATATTTATAGACTAGGCAAGGGGCCCACCAAAATATTCCCTCAATAAATTAACTATACCATCGCGAGCCTCGGTTGAACTATCTTTCCGAGCTTGTGCCAACCTCGAAAAGAGCGGGGATTGTGTACAACCTCGGGCTCGCAGCCTGGCAAGAGGGCTCAATCGAGAGGCTCCAGCCAAGTGAGTGGGCCCAGGCGAGTGGGCCCAAGCGAGTGGGCCCAGGCGAGAGGGCCCAGGGTTTAGGGCCTAGACGAGCGAGAGGGCCCTGGCGAGAGGACCCTAGCGAGAGGTACCCGGAGAGAGGGGCCATCTTGGTTCAGGGCTATTTCAGGTAGGGCCAGGCCCACCTTTTGGGTCCCAGGGGTATTTTTACTCTTTTACCCTGGGTGGTCTGTAATTAGCCTTTTAGGACAGCGGAGTTTGGCTGTTGGCAGACCTAGCCGGGGGCATTCCGGTAATTTCAGGATGGATTAGTTTGGTTATTTGCAGTCCTAGTTCAAAGGCCTATAAATAGACCGGTAAGGTGCTTTAGAGAAGCAAGCATTCTTGACTCCTTCTCTCTCTTCTAAGGCACCTAGCTCAGTATTGGCTAGGGAGGGGAAGAGCTTTAGTTTTAGTCTCTTCCGGGTAAGAGGTGGGACCTCCTCACTGAATCTCCCGGTCTAAGTTCTTCGGCTTGAGCGTGATCCCAAGGGAGTAAGCACGAGCTGCCCCTGTAGTTCCGAGCTTTAGGTGGAGCCGACTTTGTTGGTTCCAACAGACGGAAGTGGAGCAGAGAGAGCCAGGAGGAACGAGGCAGCAAGAGTGAAGGAGAAGGGAGGAGCCAAGAGGGCCCGCGCACCCGGAGTTTGGCTGGAGGCAACCGGGAGGTCCAATTCCGGGACCAGAAAGAGGTCCTCCTCGGGGGGGGGGGGGGGGGTGGAAGAAATTATTATCCGGGACCAGGGAGGTTTCATCCGCTAGGGTGGGGGCATGGTCCGAGGCCACTCCCACCCCCGCCTCAGCAAGTTATGGCCATTGGCCGAGGGAGAGGAAGAGGAAGAGAGCGTAGGAGAGCAGGAGTGGGGAGGAGGAGGAACCCCCAAGAAGGGAGATGTGGGGGAGGAGTTTTGCCATACTGTGACTTCCATGAGGAGGAGGGTCATGCGACGGCCACTTGTCCGGAGTTCTTGGAGTTGAAGAGGGGGAAAGGAGGAGAAAACCAGCAGCTACCGGTGAGAATAGTGGAGATGCCAGGAGCCGCGGAGGAGGATCGATGCGTTGATCGGTCGGACATGGGAGATCGAGGAGGGATCGGGGTGATTCATGGAGGGGTGGGGATCGAGGCCACCCGGAAGGCCAGTCTTCATACCATGTACCGTCGGAGCGTTGCCTCGACGTCGCAAGCCCCGCCCCCGGACGAGAAGATCACCTTTTCCAGATGGGCCATTGTTTGGTTTTTCGGGAGAAAGTAAGGAGGTCGAAGGAGGAGTAGGACTCCAGGTGACTTTAGGGGGGCTGTCCAGGAAATGCCATTTTGTGATAGTGGATGCCCCCAGCAGCTATAATGCGATTTTTGGGCGCCCTTTGATCAGCGCCTTTAGGTGTGTACCATCCTCATTCCATCAGTGCTTGAAGCTCAATTCGGGAGGAACCCAGATCAGGGTAAGGGGGATCCAAAGGCGGCTCGGGAGTGCTACGTGACGGCGGTCAACACCATCTCATGGAAGGGTGACGCGGAGGAGCTAGAGAAAATAATGGGATGAGAAGAGCTAGAGAGAGAGGGAGAAGGAGTGGAGAGAGGTAATGCGGGGGAGCCAGCAATGGCGGGAGAGCAAGTGGCTGGAGGAGAGGAGCTGGAGAGAGGGAGCAGGAGTGGAGAGAGGCAGTGCGGGGGAGACAGCAATGGCGGGAGAGCAAGTGGCTGGAGGAGAAGAGCTGGAGAGAGAGGGAGCAGGAGTGGAGAGAGGCAGTGCGGTGGAGCCAGCAATGGCGGGAGAGCAAGTGGCTAGAGGAGAGGAGCTGGTGGGAAAAGAAGCAGGGGTGGAGGGAAGCCCTGCAGTGGAGTCGGAGATGGCTGGGGAGCAGGAGCGTAGGGGGAATGGAGGAGGTGTTGGGGGGAAGAAGAGAAAGAGGGCATCATCAGAGGGGAGCCGGGGAGAAGAGAGAGGAAGGGCCCAGGAGAGGGTAGCTGCAGTGGAAGGCTTGGGAGTGAAGGAGTACGGGTCAAAGGAGCTGGAGGAGGACCTGAAGGAGCCATAGGAAGAAGAACCTTCGAGGTTAAGGGCGGTCGTGGAAGTTCTAGAGATGGAGATCCTCACAAAAGACGGAAGAAAGGAAAAGATCAAGATCAGCGGAGAACTCACTCCCGAGGACCAGGAGGAGATCCGGAGGTGCGTGCAAGAGAACATCGATGTCTTCGCCTGGAGCGCAGCTGACATGTCGGGGGTCGACGCGGACGTTGCATGCCACCGTCTCAACCTCGACCCCAAGGTCCGCCTCATCCAACAGAAGAAGAGGGTCATCGCCTCCAAGATGGCCAGACCTATCAGAGAAGAGGTGGAGAAGCTGCTCCAGGCAGGATTCATATCAGCCAACAGGTATCCGAGGTGGGTGAGCAACGTTGTAATGGTAAAAAAGGGGGAGGGGAAATGGAGAATGTGTATTGATTTTTCTCTTTTGAATAAAGCCTACCCGAAGGATTGTTACCCTCTGCCTCGAATCGACGCGCTGGTTGACTCAGCCATCGGCTTTTCACTAATGAGCTTTTTAGATGCCTTTTCAGGATACCACCAGATACGCATGCATCCCCCGGACGTCAAGGACGTCACCTTCGTCACGGAGGATGGGTGCTTTAGTTACAACATGATGCCCTTCTAGCTAAAAAATGCGGGAGCAACCTATTAAAGGATGATGGACCGGATATTTCGGGAGCAGAAGGGACGGAACCTCGAGGTCTATGTGGATGACTTGAGGGTCAAGAGTCGGGACCTTGAGTCCCATGTCTTGGACCTGCAGGAAACTTTTACAACTGTAAGGAAGTATAAGATGAGGCTTAACCCCCTGAAGTGTGTATTCGGGGCCAGCAGGGGGAAGTTTTTGGGGCATCTCCTTACCCCTGCGGGGGTGGAGCCCAATCCAGACAAGGTAAAGGCGATCCTAGAGCTAGGATCTCCTAAGAATGTCAAGGAGGTCCAGCGTCTCACTGGCAAGTTGGCAGGGTTGAGCAGGTTCCTCTCTAGGGCGGGGGAGAGGTGCTCCTATTTCTTTCGAACTCTAAGGGGAGGAAGGGAGTTTGAGTGGACCTCAGAATGCGAAAGGGCCTTTGCGGCTCTAAAGCAGCAGCTCACCCAGACGCCGCTACTTCAAGGGCTGAGGGAAGGGGAGAGTTTGTTCCTCTATTTGGGGGTAGGGACGGGGGCGGTTAGCTCGGTCCTTGTCCGAGAGGAAGGGAAGAAGCAGTTCCCTATTTATTATGTGAGCAGGGTCCTCAAAAAGGCAGAGTTGAAGTACCCCATCTTGGAAAAACTGGCCTTCGCTCTCATCGTGTCGGCCCGGAAGCTTAGGCCATACTTCCAAGCCCATGCGATTCAGGTCGTGATGGACCACCCTCTTTGTCGCATCCTCGAGGGGGTCGAGCACTCGGGAAGATTGGCCAAGTGGTCGATAGAGCTCAGCGAATTCGACCTCTCCTACGTCCCTCGAGAGGCTATTAAGGCGCAGGTAGTGGCGGATTTCTTGGCAGACTATACGGTGGAGGCCGAGGAGGTGGAGGTATCTCCCGTGGTGGCTTGGGAGATGCTGGTAGATGGGGCCTCTGGTAGGAATTCTTTCGGGGGAGGGTTCATCTTGACAAGTCCCGAGGGGACTAGGATCGAGCAAGCCTTGAAGATACATTTCACCCTCACAAACAATCAAGCCGAGTACAAAGCAATCATCGCCGGGCTTTGGCTGGCCAGGGAGTTAGGCGTACAGGATATCAGAGTCTTCACAGACTCCTTGGTGGTGGCAAGGCACATCAACGGAGAGTTCGAGGTGAGGGAACCGACCCTCCAGTTGTATTTGGTAAAGATAAAGGGTATCGTTGGGCGGTTTCATAGCTTCTCCATCCAGCACGTTCCTAGGGAAGAGAGTGGTAGGGCAGACCTGCTCGCGAAGCATGGCCCTCAGGCCAGGGGGACTATGACCGAACTCTTCGAGCCTTCCATAGAAGAGGGGGAGATAATGGAGGGTCGACCAGGGGGCGTCTTGGATGGATCCTTTTGTGGCCTTCTTGGCATCGGGACGTCTACCCGAGGGGGATCTCGAGAGGAAGCGGATTAGATACAAGTCGGCTTATTACCTGTTAAAGGAAGGAGTACTTTACCGAAAAACATTGTCCGGATTGCTAGCCCGGTGTGTGTCCGAGATGGAAGCATCAAGGGTACTGGAGGAGGTTCATTCGGGGGAATGCGGGAGCCATTCAGGGAGTCGGACCTTGGAAGGGAGGGTACTAAGGCAAGGATATTTCTAGCCCACCCTCCGGAAAGATGCGGAGGAGCTCGCCAAGAGATGTAGAAAGTGCCAGGAGTTTGCTCCCTTACAGCTCCTCCCAGCACAGAGGCTGTGAACGATCACCTCTCCATGGCCCTTCGCCATATGGGGACTGGATCTGGTGGGGACGTTCCCTCAAGCCAGCAGTCAGAGGAGGTTCCTACTGGTCATGGTGGATTACTTTTCAAAATGGTTAGAAGTGAAGGCTCTGGCAAAGGTGACATCGCAAGTGGTCAAGAACTTTGTGTGGGGAGAGATTATTTGTCGGCATGGGCTCCCTTTGGCCATCGTCACTGACAATGGGCCACAATTTGCCAGCAAGGAGTTTGTGGATTTTTGTGTACAGCTTGGCATAGACCTTCGGTTTGCTTCGGTTCACCACCCTCGAAGCAACGGACAGGTGGAAGAGGCAAATAAGATCATTGTGAATCTCTTAAAGAAGAAAGTGGAGAACTTGAGGGGGAGCTGGGTGGAACAACTCCCCTCCGTCCTGTGGGCTCTTCGAACTACACCGAATAAGGCCACAGGAGAGACGCCTTTCAAACTCTCCCATGGCTCGGAGGCCGTCATACCCGTAGAATTTGAGATTGAATCTCCTAGAGTAACGACAGCAAGGGAGGGGGATGAAAGGTGGCAGGTAGATAATGGAGAGGAGCAGAGGCTCTCACTCGACCTCGTGGAGGAGCTTAGGGAGCTAGCATCAATCCGGCAGTAGGAGGTCAAGCGCAGGATGTCCCGGTACTTTGATAAGCACATCAGGATCAAGCAATTTCAGAAGGGAGACTTGGTCCTTAAGAAGGTGGATGTCGTGGGCAGGGGGGCCTCAGTAGGAAAGCTCAACCCCAATTGGGAGGGTCCCTTCATCATAAAAGAAGTCTTGAAGTCAGGGGGGTATCACCTCCAGGATGTGGACGGGGTACCCCTGGATCGCACCCGCAGCGGTGATGATCTGAAGCGTTTCTATCCATAATGATAATTTTCTTCTGAATTTATTTGAGTATGATTTTTAATAATCTTCCTTTCTGAGGGTATGTCATGATTTCCTAGCACAATGCACCTCAGGACGTCCTTCTTAAAAGACGGGATTACCTTAGAGAAAGAGGAGAGGAGACCCCGAGCAGACCCGCTGACCAGGCTCTCATCAAGCTAGCAGGGTTGTAGGCTCACTAGGTGGTTGGAGATTGTTTGGAGGGGAGACCCCGAGCAGACCCGCTTACTAGGCTCTCATCAAGCTGGCAGGGCTATAGGCTCACTCGGTGGTTGGAGGTTGTTTGGAGAGGAGACCCCGAGCAGACCCGCTGACCAGGCTCTCATCAAGCTAGCAGGGATGTAGGCTCACTCGGTGGTTGGAGGTTGTTTGGAGAGGAGAACCCGAACAGACCCGCTGACCAGGCTCTCATCAAGCTGGCAGGGCTGTAGGCTCACTCGGTGGTCGGAGGAGAAAGAGGAGAGGAGACCCCGAGCAGACCCGCTGACCAGACTCTCATCAAGCTGGCAGGGCTGTAGGCTCACTCGGTGGTTGGGAGAAAGAGGAGAGGAGACCCCGAGCAGACCCGCTGACCAGGCTCTCATCAAGCTGGCAGGGATGTAGGCTCACTCGGTGGTTGGAGGTTATTTGGAGAGGAGACCCCGAGCAGACCCGCTGACCAGGCTCTCATCAAGGTTGCAGGGCTGTAGGCTTACTCGGTGGTTGGAGGAGAAAGAGGAGAGGAGACCCCGAGCAAACCCGCTGACCAGGCTCTCATCAAGCTGGCAGGGCTGTAGGCTCACTCGGTGGTTGGAGGAGAAAGAGGAGAGGAGACCCCGAGCAGACCCACTGACCAGGCTCTCATCAAGCTGGCAGGGTTGTAGGCTCACTCGGTGGTTGGAGGGTGTTTGGAGGGGAGACCCCGAGCAGACCCGCTGACCTGGCTCTCATCAAGCTGGCAGGGCTGTAGGCTCACTCGGTGGTCGGAGGAGAAAGAGGAGAGGAGACCCCGAGCAGACCCGCTGACCAGGCTCTCATCAAGCCAGCAGGGTTGTAGGCTCACTCGGTGGTTAGAGATTGTTTGGAGGGGAGACCCCGAGCAGACCCGCTGACCAGGCTCTCATCAAACTGGCAGGGCTGTAGGCTCACTCGGTGGTTGGAAATAATAACAAAAGAGGAATCAGGTCCTCTTCCACGGAGTGGCTGTCTCCCCCCCATCCCCATTCACCTCCTTACTCTACCATGCTACGGTTCTTTGTGAACAAGGTCTTGTTTCCATTTCCACGCTTGATATGGACATGGAAGCTGTAATTCGGAAGCAGAAATGTGTCGAACAGCTGTAATTTGGGTTGGGTGTTTACCGGAGTCAGGTAACTGGTGTCTTGGTGTAAAAGCTTATTAAACAGAAAAAACACCAACCCTTGACACAATAATATAAGATGGGGTACTTCAAGAAAACTCCTTGCATAAGGAAGAAAAAGAAGGGTGGGGGGAGTTCACCCTCCAGGTCCACTCGCGCCGAGAGGTACCAATAGGCAAGGCGAGAGCGCGGAGCGAGTGTCCTCACGCCCGCGAGAGCGACGGGGGTTGGCCAGCTCGTCCCCTGAGTCATGTCTGCCAACGATAATCGGCGAGAGGAGGGACGACCCCCTCTCGCAAATAAGAGAACCTGCAAATCTCGTAAGTAGTCCAGGCAAGAATAAAAAAGAAGAAAGGAAGAAGAGGCTAGTCCCGGTGATGCGCGAGCAAAACATATATTTACGTATGAATTAGGTAGTAATCACATCTACGTTTTCAATACAAGATTACAAGCCAAAAGGGGGGAATGACGGGATTACAGCAAAAAGAAAAAAAAGAGAAGAAAGAAGTTGTGCTCTAGGTGCCCTGGTTCTTCTCGCTCGCCGACGGGTCCTCATCCTCACCAAAGATCTCTGGCACGAGGTCGCGGGCTATAATATCTTCGCAGTCGTCTCTAACGAAGCCCATCTCGCGCATCATCTTTAGGATGAGCTCGGCGGTCCGGATGTTAGCGTCTCGGCAAAAGTCTTCGACCTCGTTATGGGTATAATGAGCGGGGGGAGGTGGAGGAATCTGCGAGCGAGAGGTGGAGGTCTCCTTGAGCTGGGCGTTTTCTGTCTTCAGCTCCTTTACTTCCGTCTCCAGCGCTTCTACCCGCAAGCGCAACCTCTCCGCCGTCTCAGCATCCTGCAAGGAAAGGTCGTTAAAACAAGCGAGAGAGAGGTAAGAAAGCTGGCCAAGTAACAACTCACCATTCCACCGCTGGCCTTGGCGAGAAGGCTCTCGGCCACCTCCAGCCTCTTCGCGAGATCTCCTGACTTCTCGCGCTCGGCAGCAAGGTTGGCGTCGATTTCTTTCCAACACCGAGTGTTATAGATGAGGCTGCGCGGGAGTCAGTGGGATAGCTCTAGGGTGCGCAGCTGAGAATGCGTTGTCCTCAGGATTAGATCTCGCGTGGTGACCGCGTCGAGCACGTCAGGGGCGAGACCTCCATAAAGGCCGAAGCTTAGGGAGAAGGCGTGGGGGGTCGACTGGACCTGCTCCCTCCAGGAGGGGAGGAGGGTTTAGATGGAAACCCGGTGTGTTCCCTTATCCCAGATGAGCGAGGGCTCGTTGGCACCATCGGGGATGGACGGGCCCAAGTTGAAGTTGAGGTGGGCGGACGGTGCAGGGAAGTGAGAAGGAGCCCCCTCGCGAGAGGGGGACTTGGAAGATGGGTGAGAAGAACTCGCAGGTGGCGCGAGAAGGGTCGCCTCCTCAGGAAGCGAGACGGCCCCGTGCAGAGAAGTTAAGGGAGGCGAGTGAGGGGATTCGGACCCCAGAGAGATAGGACTCAAGGATCCCGACGCCGTCGTGTTCGCAGGGACCTTGTCCTTCTCGGAGGGGAAGGAGACAACCCTCTTCATCCTCATTTTCAGTTTCTTCGAAGGGCTGAGGCGAGAGGGAGCCGGGTCCTCAGCCGCCCTCTTCCGTAGAGAAGGTGTCAGCGAATCCTTGGCCGCCCCGGCCGCCATGGTGGCAAGAGCCACGTCCCTGGAGGGTTTGATGTTGCTTCTGTAAGGAGGGTGCACCGACACATTCCTCTCTCCTGGTAAAGGCGAGACGGAAAGTCGGGAGAAGAGGCCAGAGAAAGGAAGTCAGCGAAAGGAAAATATTAAAGGCAAGAAAGAGAAGGGGGGATTGAGCATACCTTCTCCCGGGAACACGGGAAGTAGCGAGCCGAGGCCCCGCCTCAAATATCGGACCTCGAAATTTTTCCCAGCAAGGTACTCGCAGAGAAGCTTGTCCGTACCGCCGACCTGCGGGGTGGCGTAGAAGATTTCCGCGGGCGAGACGGGCGCGAGAGGGACGCCACCCAGGTTCCCGCGAATGAAGACAAAGCGAGTCAGCCAATGATGATTCTTATTTGGTGTCTCGCATACCTTCAAACTCAGCCCGGTAAAGAAGGACACCCCGTCCTGGTTGGCGTGGTAGACGAACATTTTGCGGAAGACGGTCAGACTGAACTCTATTCTCTCTCACCGCATATAGCACGTGAATACGACCATAACCGATATCGCGTTAAGGTTTAGTTGGGCGGGCACGATGCCGAAGTATTTCAGAACTTGCTTCACCTCTGGCCAGAGGGGGAGCCTGAGCCCCGCCTCGAAGTGCGAGATGGGTAAGGCGAGCTCCCCAGGATAGAAGGTGATCATGCTCTCGCCAACCTTGGGAGGGCGTGACTCAAAGCCTTCCGGCAGGTACTCACTCGGGAAGGTCTCATACTCGTCAGCAGGGAGGCGACCGGGAGGAAAATCGTGGTCTGCGAACCTCTTCCCGCAGCGGCTACGTCCCTCACCCTCCTCTGGTCTTCTTTTCCCCATAAGCGCGCGAGACGGAGGGAGAAGTGGCGAGTGGGGAGGAATTGGCGAGTGGGGAGGAATTGGCGAGTGGGGAGTCAGCGAGAGGGAGCCACAGGTCTACGTCTAGGAAAGCGTGCTTTCAGCCCTAGCAGTGGGGGTATTTATAACCCTCACCGAAATAAGGAGATAGGCCGATAGGGAGCTGTACCGGGGAAGGGCAAGAGCCAGTAGGCATTTTCTCTCTCCCTCCGAGCCTCAGGCAGCGGAGTCCTGAGTGGGGCCGTCAGCCCAATTAGGCGGTGGAAGAACATTACCCAAAATTAAAAAATTGACAGATTTAAAAAAAGTGTAGCATAAAAAAACTGGGAGGCTGTCGCAACCATTAAATAAGCAGACAAATCATCAATCCAAGCAAACAGATCAAACAAAGTAAAGATTCAAACCCGCATGAAGCGGGTGGTAAGTTCGAAGGGGCGCAAAGGGCGCGAGACAGACGGAACATTTTACAATCAGCGAACGAAAGAGTCAAAGGGCGAGAGGCGAGAGGGCCCGAGCTCTCGTCAGTTCTTGTCCCACCTCCATCGTCCTCCGCGGCCTCTCACGCATGGCGGGCGGCTGGGGAGGTGAAAAGAGCGAGCCGCCTCAACACCGCGACGGGCGAGACGGAGCTGTTGGTCGACGTCGCTCAAGATCGCCTGGGGGTCCGTCGGGTCCACCTCGATGTCGGCATCTATCTCAGAAGATAAACGAGCACATTCCACCTCTAGCCAATCGATCCGGAGGTCCGCGGCTTGCTTTCCCTTTTCCAGCGCCTGAATGACGTGTGCATGCTTCCGCAGCATCTCGGCCACCCTACGCTTCATTTCTAGGGGGTCCATGGGATCACCTAGATAATCCTCGATCTCATCCATAAGAGGAGGAGGCGATGGGGCCAGTTGCCGAGAGTAATCTTCGACCGGCGATTCGGCGGCCAGCAAGTCCTCGGCAGGGGTCCCACTCATGCCTGTGGACGAGCCAAAAGGGTAAGACGGCGAGAAGAAGATAGCAAGAGTCAGAAGTGAGGTTTCTTACCAAATCGGCGAGTGGAGCCCGAAGTGGTAGAGGGATCATCCCTCCTCGCCACAGGAGTGGAGGGAGGAGTGGAAGCTTGAGGCGAGAGGGGCCGATAAAAGAGCTCCGAAACGTTGATGCGAATGGTCTCCGGACGATGGGGAGGCGCTAAGATTTTCTGGGTAGAAGCGGCAAGTAAAAGGTGTGGGGTAGATGGAAATCATAACGGGCCTGAAGGGCTTACCTCTTTTCCTTTGAGGCTAGCTGGAGAAGGAGGTACGCCCCCCCCCCCCCCCCCGGGAAGGAGCGAGAAGGTTCTCCCGCCGGGAGGGGAGGGTCAGGGACTCTTGCCTTTTTGGGGGGAGACGTGGATGGCGGTAGCAAAGGAGGGGCACACACAGAAATCTTGTTCAGACCCGCCGCTATCGCCTTGTTTCGTTGGCACACGGCCGCGATGCGGTCCCGAAAACTTTGGCTGGGAGACATGGGGGCAGATACTGAAAGAGAATAGAGGAAAGAGAACGGCCCCTTGCGGGGAGGCAATTTTCATATTTATATATTAGGCAAGGGGCCCACCGAAAGATTCCCTCAATAAATTCCCTCGGTTGAACTATCTTTCCGAGTTTGTAAACAACCTCGAAAAGAGCGGGGATTGTGTACAACCTCGGGCTCGCGGCGAGAGGGCCCATGCGAGAGGGCCCAGGCGAGAGGGCCCAGGCAATGAGAGCCGAGCGAGAGGAATTATGCGAGACGGCCCAAGTGCCATGCGGCAGGAGATTGGCAAGTGAGTGTCGAGAGGGGAGGCTTTCCCGACGAGTGGCCAGTTCGCCACGCGAGAGGACTCCAGGGGTGGAGATCTCGCCAAGAGGCGGTCCTCTCGTCAGGCGAGAGGACCCTATAGGGGAGTTCTCGCCAGGTGCCATTTTGGTTCAAGGCCGGTTCAGATAGGGCTAGGCCCACCTTTTGGGCCCCAGGGGTGCTTTACTCTTTTACCCCGGGTGGTCTGCATTTAGCCCTTTAGAACAGCGGAGTTTGGCTGTTGGCAGACCTAGCCAAGGGTATTCTGGTAATTTCAGGACGGTTCGATTTAGTTATTTGCAGTTCAAATCTTGAGGCCTATAAATAGACCGGTAAGGTGCCGTAGAAAACAAAGCCTTCTTGACTCTCTTCACTTCTTCTAAGGCACCTAGCTCAGCATTGGCTAGGGAGGGGGAGATCTTTACTCTCTTCCGGGTACGAGGTGGGACCTCCTCGCTGAAGCCTCCGGTCTAGTTCTTGGCCTTGAGTGTAATCATAAGGGAGTAAGCGTGGGCTGCCCTTTTAGTTCCGAGCTTTAGGAGGAACCGACCTTGACGGTTCCAACAATATCACTCCAATAGAGATTAATAAATTTTGAATAAGACGATCCTGCATTCATCGTCGCTACATTCAGTGTTTTGTAATTATTCTAAATTTTTGATAATACAATTTCGTAACGGCGCCTCAATTTTTCCAACAGTGCGTGCTTCACTTAATTAGAATTTCCCATTTTCTTAGAAGGCTAGGAATCCCTGGCATTAAAGAAAACAAGAATGTATGATTTCTGTTGTGCTTCTTCAAACGCTTATTTGATAACTATTCTTCGCCAAATCATGCTTTGAATAGGCACAGGGGACCATACTTACAAGCAGAGATTGCGTCTTGGAGCCCCGTTACTGAAGGAAAATATAGCAACACTGGTGCTTGAGACTTGAGAGGTTATATCATTTCTCTGACAAAATATTTACAATTTTACAGCATACACATGATTTTGTAGCCCATAAAATTAAAACTCGCTGAAAAAATTTGTATCTAATCTCAAGAAAACATGCTGCAGCCCATTTTATGGAAATCGGCGGCCTAAATTGCAGCGGGGAGCCAAACTTCTGTGTAAGTGACTTGTTATTGCTAGGAAGAGCTGCAATTGAGGAATCTAGGAGTCTATTGCACTGGTACGACCGCATGAATCCGAACTTAATAACATGAGTAAGAGGGAAGCTACTTGGACCAATGTTTTTTTTTTCTTTTGCGTTTGAAGTATTCTTAGGCCAAATTTGATTATTTTCAAATGCAAGCATTTTTTCAATAGTTAGAATTCATCACGGAGTCTATCATTCACAGAATTCTCTCAAAATCTCTCCAACTGGAATGATTTTAATTGCCCGCATAAAATCAATGAAAACAGTCATCTTTTCTATCTACAGGAAATCAAATGAGCGTGATCTGAGGTTGCTTCTTTTACCGGCTAAACTCCAATAGCCACGTTGCCATTTCTTGCGCCGCACTCTGCTGTGGTGGCTTTCTGCGAAGGAGTTCTGAAGCCCGCCACTGCCTGGGATGCATTGAGAAAAGAAGCGGAGAAGGTTCGATCCATCTGACGCGTTGGATTGAAATCCAATGCGGGAGATTTTTCGTTTTTTTAATATCTTTATTATTTTTTTTTTGTTCATTTTTTTGTCTTTTAGCGTCTGGATTTATCTCGTCATAGGATTGGCGAGATGAATCGCTCTCGCGCGTTGGATCGAACTCCACCCTGGAGTTCTCCGTACAAACTCCAGGGGATCAAAATCCGTTGGGGAATGGCCCTTGAGGAAGTTCAAGATCGGCTCCGAACAGTAATTTCATAAATAATAATTATTTGTAAAATAATTAAAATTTTGAAATGCCACCGGACCGGAGGTTACCCAAACAGAACCTCAGGTTTGAAAATACAGTTTTAAAAATACAGTTTTGAATCTCCCTTTTGAACTGCTCCCTTTTAAACCGGCACCGGATTCCCAAACAGAGCCTTATAAGTGTCTGTTTCGTTTTCTTCATTCTGATTTTGAAAATTTATATGAATCTCAAAACAGCAGTTGGACAATAAGAGAGGCATGTCAAAGGAAATTAAACCCTTCTCATCTTTATGTGTCATGAGTTATGATGAAAGAGTTGATCTAATTGTATGCCTTGTTTTTTTATTTTATTTGAGAATGGAATGATATTTAAATTATTAGGAAATCAATTCTTTTATTGCGAAATCCAATCGGATTTCTACGGAGCATAATTTTGTTGGGTTTTCACGAAATGTTTCCCGAACCGGGAGTGGAACACTAATAGGGTTTTTCACACAAGAGAGATGAAAATAATAGGGTTTTCATTATTTATTCATGTCTGACTTATTTAAAAACCATGGGTTTTGATATTGAAATATGAGAGACCTAATACAATACATACACTACACTACATTCAAGCCTTTATCCCATTATAGTGGGGTTGGCTATATGGATCCTTTGTCTCCATTGTGTCCTATCTTTTGTCATACTCTCACTAATGCCTAAGTATATCATGTCTTTCCTTATAGTTTCATTCCAAGTCTTTATTGGTCTACCCTTCTCTCGTTTAACATGCCTAGTGACTAGATTCTCACAACGTCTAACAGGTGTCTCTAATGGTCTCCTTTGTACGTGTCCAAACCATCTTAGTCGAGTGTCTCACATTTTCTCTGCAATTGGTGCTACTCATGTCTTATCCCTGATACATTCATTCCTAATTTTATACAGTCTCGTGTGTCCACACATCTACGTACGAGTTCTCATCTCCACAACTCTCATTTGTTGCTCATGTACACAATTCACTGCTCAATACTCAGAACCATAGAGCATCGCTGGTCTAATTGCAGTACGGTAAAACTTGCCCTTAAGAATTAATGGTGTATAACCCGTAATTCGTCGAGATCAAAAGTACTCAAGCAGACGGCTATTCGCAGACCTTTGGGCGAGTAGAGGCGAGCTCGGGCGAGCAGAGGCGAGCTCGGGCGAGCAGAGGCGAGCAACGGCGAGTTTGGGCGAGTATGGGCGAGTATCTCGCGAGTTTGGGCGAGTAGACCCTTGGAACTCGCTGCCAGTAGCTGTATACTCGCCTATACCCCTCCAGGATTTCTCTATAAATAGCCCCCCAGGGGTACTGGAAATGGCACTTTTGGAAGAGGTTGAGGTCCCCCCAAGTGGATACTTGCCAAGTCCATGCCTGCCTAGTACCTCGCCCAGCCTTTTGGTTGTGGAGCGGAAGTTTCTCCCAAACTTCCAGGTATGTGGTGGGACCTCCCTGCTGGAGCACTTGGGGTGCGCTTATAGATACTTTCCTCTCTCACTCTCTCGCTAGCCATCTAACTTGTGATGTCGGATCGTAGAATTAGTAACCTTAGGCTGTCTTGATCCGAATTTTGGAGTAGGGAATTTTCCCGGCTTCAACACTTGGTGCGGTGAGCGTGGATAGTAGCCGAGGAAGAAATTTTTGCGAGAAGACTTCATAGTGTAAGATGGCGAGCTAGAGACCAAAAGTGGGAACTCGCGAGCATTCAACAAGGTGGGTGAGTTCTCGGCAAGGTGGGCGAGTTTCTTGGTTACTCGCCCATAGGCGACTTCACGATGGCGACTTTCAAGCTCGACGGCTTCCTGGGGCGAGCTTACCAATTACTCGCTCATAAGCGAGTTCCAGATCGCGATCTCCTTAGGCGAGTTCCAAATGATGACTTCGGTTAACGAGTATATGCGAATGAGTTCATGCAGGCGAGTTGCAGATGTCAATATGCTCTGGCAAGCTTCATACAGCGAGCTCCAAATCAACTCGCAGGAGTGACACTTACCCTCCGCCTAGTTTATCTCCTTTTTCAATAGTGGTGCTTTTTGTACATGTTCATACTTACGGGTGCTTTGATAGAGCTCGTGAATACTTTTTGTATGACTAACAAGCAGGGCAAATCGCGATGTGTTCACCACCAGGGAAAAACATACGAGGTGCTCTGCAAGCTCCTACCTGCGATGATCTCCTCCGATAACCTACATTCCATGAGATGACTTACTCATGGCATCTTCAAGCTAGTATTCTACGAGCTCCTACTCGTGATGCTCTTCATGCTTACTGGGTGCTCTCTTCATTCCTCGAGTTCCATACTCGCGAGGTCATCTCTTCAACAGCTACATTGTTCTCCTTTAATTCCGCGAGTTCCATACTCGCGAGATCACTACATCAATAACTATGGTGTTCACCTCAATTCCGCGAGTTTAAATGTGTGAGGCTATCGCTTCAGCAACTAGGACGCAATGCTATTCATTTCATCTCCTCAAGTACCTGGAGCAGGTATGACTTGAAAAGGTTTTACCCTTAGCGGTAACCTGTAATTACTTTTGTAATCACATTTCAATTTATACATTCCCTTGCCCCCGGAGCCACAGGTGGTTGCGAGTTGCCTTCTTTGTGTTGATTCGTCTCAAGATAGCTAGGAGCAATGAAGTCTGACTCCACAATCGATTTAGGAAACCTGCGCTCAACCTGTTTCTCCTATTTAGCCCAGGGCGGATGATGGGACGATGCCTCAGGATTTAAGCATTCATGTAAGACCGAGCCCCTGCATTGACGGTCGAGATCAGCTCCCCCCTTGCATGTTGGCCTAGCTACCACCGATTGCATCTCTCCTCTGACCGGAGGAACTATCAGGAACAGGTCTGAACGCTAACCTCCTGAACTCGATGAAGGATTGGACTCGCAAAGTGATACCTTGTGCAAAGGCGTCATCGGTCTTTGAGAAGACTAAAATACCCTCTCGTAGCAATAGTTTGTCCTATAAGACAGGACGCGCCTCTATTGTTGTCAAGGTAGGATAACCCGCCATGCTTTTAGAAGCAGCTGGGCAACTAAGCTCGGGAAGATACAAGTTTGTGGAAGGATGGTAGACTCGATTGTGTGTCTAGTTATGTGTTTGCATGACTTATTGTCAATTGTAGACCAATGTCAGTCTACAGTGGGTCATCAAACACAGGACCATATAATGTAATTCATCATTGTGTGATCCATGGTGTTGACTCATGTGTAGCCTCTCTATTGGGATACACTTCTTTTTCAAGCACTTGGACTTATGAAGGAAGACTTGATGTTGTTTTGAATGAAGAACTAAAGTTTCATAAAACTGAGAAATATTCAAAGTAGTTTACTCGAGTGGATTCATTGTACTCGAGTAGAAACCTTAGAAGCTCTCGAGTAGGTCATGTCTGAAACTCGAGTATAGGAAGTGGTTCTCGAGTAGCCTTAATCTAGCTCTCGAGTAGCCAAGTCCAGTACTCGAGTAGACCTTATCTAATTCTCGAGTGTTCAGTTTTTAGTCTAAGAAAATTTCTATGTTAAAGTACTCGAGTAGTATAGCTGAGTACTCGAGTAGTTGAGGAACTTAATTCGAGTGACAGAAGTTAGATCTCGAGAAAATTCCAAGACCACTCGAGTGGCACATCCTTGTACTCGAGTAGTTCGTTTAGTACTCGAGTAGTCAAATTTCAGTACTCGAGTGATCGACATTTTTATCCAGAATTTTCTCCAAGTCCTAGCTCTCGAGAAGTTTAAGTCTAACTCTCGAGAAGTATATCTAGCACTCGAGTGATCTCTGATCCACTCAAGTGATTTCTTTTCTCTATCCAAAATTTCTAGAATTAGCTCTTCTCGAGTAGTCATTGCTATTCACTCGAGAGCCAGTTAATTCACTCGAGTAGTATATTTCTTACTCAAGAAATGCTGAACAGTTTTCAGAAAATTTCCTTAAGTTTCTGTCAGATCTAGTTTTTTGAATTCCGTGATATGACAGGTCCACGTGGCCATCATTAATGATGATTATTACCGTTAGGGAGATCTTATAAAAGGTCTTATCATTATGACTAACCCTAAGCGTGTTTGTTGGTACCCTAGTTTGATTTGAGTTTAGTCCTCTCATTTTGTCCCTTGACCCAAGAAATATCTATGGTCAATGGTTAGTGGTCTAGCTGTAGAGTCCTCGCTTTTCCAGATGAAGAATTTGGTTAAGTAGTTTTTCGTTCGACTATCGTCGAACGCCGCTCGACTATCGTCGACTAACTGTTCGACGATCGTCTATCAGTTGTTCGACTTTCAGTCTGCGAGGATAGTTCGACTATCGGTTGATAGTTCGACTATCTGTGTGCTTTGATAGTTCGACTATCTGCTTGGATAGGTCGACTATCTGATAGCTCGACTATCTGTTGATAGTTCGACTATCTGGTCTGCGTTGATAGTTCGACTATCTGTTGATAGGTCGACTATCTGTTCTCGCTTGGTAGTTCGACTATCTGCTTTGATAGTTCGACTATCTGATAGTTCGACTATCTGTTAATAGGTCGACTATCTGTTTGTTTTTGATAGTTCGACTATCTGTTGATAGTTCGACTATCTGTTTCGCTTTGATAGTTCGACTATCTGTTGATAGGTCGACTATCTGATAGCTCGACTATCTGTTGATAGTTCGACTATCTGTTTTGCCCTGATAGTTCGACTATCTGTTGTTAGGTCGACTATCTGATAGCTCGACTATCTTCTGATAGTTCGACTATCTGTTGTGATAGTTCGACTATCTTCTGTGATAGTTCGACTATCTGGATCGTTCGACTATCTGCCCGATAGTTCGACGATCTCCGTGCGTCGGTCGACGATCTTCGAGGGTCGTTCGACGTTTTCTGTCTGCCTTTATATTTTGTATTTATTTATTATATTTAATTAATTAATACATTATCTGGCATATCTTTTCAGTTGTTTTATGATAATATTTCCAGGCAATATTTGCTCCATCTCTTTTGCCTGAGTAAAATCTTTTCAGATAAAGTTGTTTGTCTTATTAGCTGACATTGTATTTTACTTTATCTGCTGTCAGTCCATTATAGTCGTTAGACTGAAAAGTCTTTCTTCTGCTATAAAGAGTTTGTTTCTGATGTGACTTTATTTAGTACTTTATTATCAGATTGCTTCCTGCAGCTTCTTCGAAAGAAGTTTATACCTTTAATAGAATGTTTCTACTGCAGAGATTGTTTTGTCTTCTTGATATTTACAGCCCAGGTCTCAAGTTTCAGAAGAAGATAAGTAATTCAAATTGAAGAGAGCCGTTGCTTGTTGCTGCTATAAAAAGGACCCTTTGAAGAAGGATTAAAGCTAGCTAACTAGTTACCCAGTTGTTCAATTAAGCATTCAAGCCTTCATCAAGATCAAGTCTTCAGCTCTCAGCAATTTCCATCCAACTGAGAAGTGTTAAGCTCTTCTACTCTTCTTCAACCTGAGTTCTCCTGCTTTCAGGAAGTTCAAACTCAGAGTTCTTTTGAAGAAGAAGAAGAAGAAGAAGACAGCTGCTTGAAGATCTTTAATTTTATTATTTATTATCTTCTTGTAGTTTTTCCTTCAGATCTTTCTGAAGAGTTTTCTGCACTGAAGCAAGACCTCACCTAGACATCTTTGAGCCAGGGGGAGCCTTGATTCTTTAGAGCTTTCTAGCTCAGTGCAAGTCCTTGTGCTTCTCTAATCTTTTGTAAAATAGAGAAGACATCTTAACCTTCTTTCCCCCTCCTGTACAGGGTTATTACTCCCTTCAAAAGTATCCCTTGGTGGCAGGGCATCTGATCAAAAACTTGTGCTTGGTTTTTAGACACCTAATCAAAAGGCTAAAGGGTTTCTGGATCTACCTGAAGCAGATCTTGTTGGTGGCAGGGCACCTTATCAAAAACCTGAGTGGATTCCTATCTTGTTGGTAGAAGAGTGGACGTACCCAAGTTGTTTGGGGAACCACTATAAATTCCTTGTGTCATCTGGATTGCCTTGTTTAATTCCTGCATTGTGGCTGTGAATAGATATAACTAGGTTGCTAGTTGCTGATTAGGATTTCCAAGCCTTAATTGTAATTACAGTTAGCTTGAGTTTGTGCACAACACTTGTGTTAGGCTATAGGATTAATTCCATATCTATAATCTTTTAATTCCACAATTCACTCCAAGGGAGTTGGGTAGACCATTATGTTTTGTCTAGTGCAAAATTTGATAACTCTATTCACCCCCCCCCCCCCCCTCTAGAGTAGTATCTATCCCTTCACTTTCAATTGGTCAACCCTAAGGAATCTCATCTGATTCTTCTAAAGAGAATCCTGAGATACCTGAAGGGATGTCCAAATCTAGGACTTTGGTACCCAGCTGAGTCAGAATTTGAATTAATTGGATATTCTGATTCTGATTATGCTGGTTGCAGAGTTGACAGGAAGAGCACCTCAGGAACTTGTCAATTCCTGGGAGAGAGATTGGTCTCTTGGTTCTGTAAGAAGCAGGCTTCTGTCTCAACTTCAACTGCAGAGGCTGAATATATAGCAGCTGCTAGTTGTTGTTCACAGAGCCTGTGGATTCAAAACCAGCTTGTGGATTATGGTTACTCACACAAGAATACCAAAATCATGTGTGATAGTACTAGTGCTATCTCAATTGCACAAAATCCAGTGCACCACTCTAGAACGAAGCACATTGAGATTCGACACCATTTCCAGAGAGATTGTGTGGAAAAGAACAAGATTTGTCTTGAGTTCATATCCACTGAGTTTCAGAGAGGTGATATATTCACCAAGCCTTTAGATGAACAGAAGCATCTGTTCTTTTTAGTTCAACTAGGTATGATAAATGGACGAGACTAAGTGTGACTATATCTGCCTATGTTGAAACCTGCTTGAAGATCGTCGAACGATGATCGAAGATCGTCGAACGGATTAAGCCTATCGTCGACCTCTAGTTAATGATAGCTTATCTGTTTGAAGATCGTCGACCGGCGTTCGAAGATCGTCGAACAGGTCGAGCTTATCGTCGATCTCTGGATGACGACAGCTTGTTGTTTGAGAAGCCAGAAATAGTCGAACGATGGCTCGACTACTCTGCTTCTGGGTCGATCGTCGAACGGTCGTTCGACTATCGGGTCTAGTATCTTTTTAATAGATCGATTATCTCCGGTTTAATATAAAGCCGATAGTCGACCTAGGTTAAAAGATCTTTTGTTCTATCGTCGACGGAGCGTGACTTTTCGCATTCTGTCTTCCCGCTTGCGATTTTCTGCCGCTTCGTCCCCTTCGTCTTCGCCGTCCTTCTCGCACATTCTCCAGCAATTCAATGGCGATTTCTCCCGCAGTACTAGCTGTTGTAAAGTTCGATGCAGGCTTCAGCGTCGATTTTGACGCGTTCAGTTGCTGTGAAGCAGGGATTGTGGAAGTTCTTCAGTTGTGCCGAGATCAAGGTCTAGAAAGATTAATGTCATCAAGGATTAAGTTAAACATTCCCGAGATCAAGGAATGGGCTTTCACTTCGTCATCCTCTGATGATTCGATGACTGGCACCATCGGCGGAGAAGAGGTAATTTTAACTCCGGCCGTTCTGACTGATGTTTTTGGATTAATAAATGGTGAAGAAGATTATAAGCAAGATGCTCAAGAGTTTGGAAGGATGCTGACTGAGCTGGGACATGCGGAGGGCATTCCCACGAAGCTGCTCAAGGTCAATTTCCCCTTTAAGATTAAATTTCTCGCTGAGTTAGTTGGAAAAGTGCTCCTTGGAAAGCACTCTGCTCATGACAACATCACAAGGCAACAATTTGCACTGATGTGTGCAATTGTTAATCAGAAAATGATTGATTGGGCAGGAGTAATGTTTGATCTGATAAGGAAAAAAGAACAATAAGAAAGAGGTTACCCTAGGCAGGGTTATTGGAATTTTCCTGAAGGAAAAGTATCCTCAGCTGCTGGTCTCCGTTGCAACAACCATAAATGCAAGCAAGAAGATGGACCCAAATCTGTTCTCCAAGTGGAAGAGGACTTTTGTGAAACCCGCTCTCACAGGGGTTGCTCCAGCGACATCAGAGAGCACTAGGACTGATTCAGTCGCTCCTCACCCGGTAGAAGCTGGCTCAGCTCTTTCCCTTCCCTCATCTTCTTCTGCTATGCAGTCTACCTCAGTTGAAGTTCCATCAACTTCAACTGAAGTACGACTTTCTCCTTCTCCTGTTCGAGAAACAACCACAGTTGTTCTTCCTTCCCCTCCAGCATCTCCTCTTCCTTCTCATCTGGCTAGGATATCTGCTCCTAGTTTTGATCTGTTAGGATCTGAGAGGATTCTATCACCTCCTCAGTCTCCTATTCAGTCCCCTATTCATTCTCCAGTTAACACTCTTGTTAACTCTCCAGCTCCATCTCCAATTCGATCTCCAGTCCACACCACTTCTCATCCTAACACTACAACCATCTCTGCTGCATCTCCATCCACTACAATTCCATCATCTTTTGAGATCACCCCAGAATTCATTTCCGGCATTTTGGAGTTGATTACCCCTTCAATCAAAATTATGATTGAAGAGGCAATTGCTCCACTTGCCTCCTCTATTGCTACCTTAATTGCTTCCATCCAATCACTTTCCAAATCTGCTGAGCCCTCTTCTTCAAGGGGCCTGGTTTCAGTTTCCACTGAAATCAGGCAGGGGGAGATGTTCTGTGAAGATGTCTCAGAGCCTCCAGCCTCCCTTCCAGCAGTTCTTCCAGCAGTTCAAGAAGAGACTGATGCAGTTCAAGTTCAAGATGAATCAGGTTCAGTGTTATCTGACAAAGAAATATCTGATGCAATTATGCTATCTGAATTTGCTGTGAAAGTTTGCTTAGAAGATCTCACCACTCCCGTGGTTGCCCATTTCCTAGAAGGGATTATTACATCCTACCTAGATGAATCTTGGGAGTTGGTAAAATATGAAGGTAATTCACTCATCCGCTTTATTGACGAGTCAATTAATTTGCTAGCTTGTGAATACCTAGAAGGAATGATTTTAGCTTATTTAGCAGATTTGTGTTCATAAATCTACAGATTATATTAAAGAAGATATAGCTGCTCAGGTTATAGAAATTGTTTCAGAAGCTACTCCAGATGTTCCTAATGCTCAAATAGATCCAGAACTGGATTCTTTTTTAGATGACATAGAAGATGTATCTGAAAATCAAGAAGAGAAAGCAAGAGTTGCTTGGAATCAAAGAATTCAATCTTTGTTAGAAGAGAAAGAAAAAGATTTGCAAGTTGAAAAATCAACTGTTTGGGATGATTCCCCAGGATTAGATTTGGATTTCCTTCTGGCTCAGGATGTCATAGAAGAGGAAAAAGAGAAAGCTGCTTTAAAGGAAAAGGTTGTTTCTGAAGCCTATGATCCATATGACAATCCTCCATCATCTCACTCTGAAGATGAAGAGGATTCAGATTTATCTGAAAATTCAAAGAAAAAGAAAGCTGCTCAGAAGAAAAGAAAAGCAATTGCTCCTCCTCCTCCCAACCGTGATAATGATACTCCATACTATATTCTGAAAGGAATAGACCCCAAATCAAAAGAGTTTCAACATTGGATGTGGTTCTCCAAGAACTAGCAGAAAGAGAGAAAGAAAGCTAAGAAATATGATAGTCCTAACCCTAGATGGACACCCAGAGGTCCTCCTCCTCCACCTCCTGGTGCAGGAGCCTCTGGGAGTTTATCTGCAAATCCTTCTGCTCCGACAGCAAAATCTGCTCCGTCTCAGTCTTCTTCAAGGAAAAGCTCTCAAGATTTTCAAAGTAAATCATATTCTGGCCATCAAAGAACTGATACAGTGAGAGAACAAGTGAAGGAGGTTGTGTTTCAAAGACCAACTTTTTCCCCTCCTCCTTCTCCAAAGAAAAGAAGTTCATCTCCAATGCCAGTGCATTCTGAAAAAATTGTTTCAAAAGGTAAGTAGTTTATTTTGTTTAAAAATTCTAGCAAAAACTTTGCTAAGTTTGCTCCCCTGTCTTATCTAGTTAATCAAGATAAAGAATCAGATGATACTTCTTCTGAGACTGTGTATGAAAGTCCTGAGCTTGATCCTAACTTTAGGATGGCTCGTTTTCACGAATTGGTTGGAGCAGCTCAAATCAAGAAAGCAAAAGCTGAAGGAAAAGATACTACTGGTTTAACCACCATGTCTACTTTCAGAAAGAAGGAGTTCGAAAAGTTCCAGGTTAATCCTGAGGTCTTTGACCCTTCAAAGTATATGGAAAAGCACCCGGAAGCCGTTGTTCCAAGGGCTGCAGAAGTAAAAATTATTGGCGCGCAAGACTTGAAGATGTCTAAGAAAGAGGCAATTGATCCTTTGCGAAAAGTTTCCTTTGTTCCTAGCTCGTCTAACCCTAAGCCAGACTCTGTAGATCCTTAGTTTTGTTTGACTGCTGTTATATATATCTGCTGTTATTTATCTGTTTGATAACTGCTAGTTAATTGTTTATCTATTTCCAGTATTAATTTTATTGCTCTATAGTTAGTTCTGTGTTTTAGTTTTTGAGAGACTTAACTCAAATAGGGGGAGATTGTTGGTACCCTAGTTTGATTTGAGTTTAGTCCTCTCCTTTTGTCCCTTGACCCAAGAAATATCTATGGTCAATGGTTAGTGGTCTAGCTGTAGAGTCCTCGCTTTTCCAGATGAAGAATTTGGTTAAGTAGTTTTTCGTTCGACTATCGTCAAACTCCGCTCGACTATCGTCGACTAACTGTTCGACGATCGTCTATCAGTTGTTCGACTTTCAGTCTGCGAGGATAGTTCGACTATCGGTTGATAGTTCGACTATCTGTGTGCTTTGATAGTTCGACTATCTGCTTGGATAGGTCGACTATCTGATAGCTCGACTATCTGTTGATAGTTCGACTATCTGGTCTGCGTTGATAGTTCGACTATCTGTTGATAGGTCGACTATCTGTTCTCGCTTGGTAGTTCGACTATCTGCTTTGATAGTTCGACTATCTGATAGTTCGACTATCTGTTGATAGGTCGACTATCTGTTTGTTTTTGATAGTTCGACTATCTGTTGATAGTTCGACTATCTGTTTCGCTTTGATAGTTCGACTATCTGTTGATAGGTCAACTATCTGATAGCTCGACTATCTGTTGATAGTTCGACTATCTGTTTTGCCCTGATAGTTCGACTATCTGTTGATAGGTCGACTATCTGATAGCTCAGTTATCTTCTGATAGTTCGACTATCTATTGTGATAGTTCGACTATCTTCTGTGATAGTTCGACTATCTGGATCGTTCGACTATCTGCCCGATAGTTCGACGATCTCCGTGCGTCGGTCGACGATCTTCGAGGGTCGTTCGACGTTTTCTGTCTGCCTTTATATTTTGTATTTATTTATTATATTTAATTAATTAATACATTATCTGGCATATCTTTTCAGTTTTTTTATGATAATATTTTCAGGCAATATTTGCTCCATCTCTTTTGCCTGAGTAAAATCTTTTCAGATAAAGTTGTTTGTCTTATTAGCTGACATTGTATTTTACTTTATCTGCTGTCAGTCCTTTATAGCCGTTAGACTGAAAAGTCTTTCTTCTGCTATATAGAGTTTGTTTCTGATGTGACTTTATTTAGTACTTTATTATCAGATTGCTTCCTGCAGCTTCTTCGAAAGAGGTTTATACCTTTTATAGAATGTTTCTGCTGCAGAGATTGTTTTGTCTTCTTGATATTTACAGCCCAGGTCTCAAGTTTCAGAAGAAGACAAGTAATTCAAATTGAAGAGAGTCGTTGCTTGTTGCTGCTATAAAAAGGACCTTTTGAAGAAGGATTAAAGCTAGCTAACTAGTTACCCAGTTGTTCAATTAAGCATTCAAGCCTTCATCAAGATCAAGTCTTCAGCTCTCAGTAATTTCCATCCAACTGAGAAGTGTTAAGCTCTTCTACTCTTCTTCAACCTGAGTTCTCCTGCTTTCAGGAAGTTCAAACTTAGAGTTCTTTTGAAGAAGAAGAAGAAGAAGACAGCTGCTTGAAGATCTTTAATTTTATTATTTATTATCTTCTTGTAGTTTTTCCTTCAGATCTTTCTGAAGAGTTTTCTGCACTGAAGCAAGACTTCACCTGGACATCTTTGAGCCAGGGGGAGCCTTGATTCTTTAGAGCTTTCTAGCTCAGTGCAAGTCCTTGTGCTTCTCTAATCTTTTGTAAAATAGAGAAGACATCTTAACCTTCTTTCCCCCTCCTGTACAGGGTTATTACTCCCTTCAAAAGTATCCCTTGGTGGCAGGGCACCTGATCAAAAACCTGTGCTTGGTTTTTAGACACCTGATCAAAAGGCTAAAGGGTTTCTGGATCTATCTGAAGCAGATCCTGTTGGTGGCAGGGCACCTGATCAAAAACCTGAGTGGATTCCTACCTTGTTGGTAGAAGAGTGGACGTACCCAAGTTGTTTGGGGAACCACTATAAATTCCTTGTGTCATCTGGATTGCCTTGTTTAATTCCTGCATTGTGGCTGTGAATAGATATAACTAGGTTGCTAGTTGCTGATTAGGATTTCCAAGCCTTAACTGTAATTACAGTTAGCTTGAGTTTGTGCACAACACTTGTGTTAGGCTATAGGATTAATTCCATATCTATAATCTTTTAATTCCGCAATTCACTCCAAGGGAGTTGGGTAGACCATTAAGTTTTGTCTAGTGCAAAATTTGATAACTCTATTCACCCCCCTCTAGAGTAGTATCTATCCCTTCACTTTCAGTGTTATTCCAAGTTTCTAGATCGATCGACATTTCCAATTTCTACAGAAGCCGCCGCACGTCTTCAAGATTGCCAAATGCATTTCTTTCGATCCAGATCGATTTACAAATCAAGAGTTTCATCATTCTCCATCTACTTTTTGATCGTGTGAGTCAAAGCTTCTCAAAACAGATCTAGCCGAGCGTCTTCTTCCACAATTTCTAATAAAGCCGCAAAGTCCAAGAAAGAAGACCTAGGGAGAGATTTTCAGATTTGAGAAGATTATTGTTTGTATTCTACAATTTCTTTTTAATCTTGTAGGAGATTATTCTCCGAGTGTAGGAGATTTGTTCTCCGAGTTGTAGGAAGTTTTTATCTTCCGAGTTTAGATCCCTTTTTGGATCGAGATTGTAGGAACGTTGTTCCGAGTGGTAGGATCGTTTTGATCCGAGATTAGTTGAGTAGCCGAGTCTAGTGCTTTACTAGATCGGTGACTGGAAAGTGGACTTACCCAAGATTGGGGAACCACTATAATTCTTGGTATCGTCTGTGAATGCTTGTTTATTTCTTATGCTTAGATCGCTATAGTTTCTATTCTGTCAAAAGTAGCAAAACGCACCTATTCACCCCCTCTAGGTGATTTAGGTAGACAACTTAGACGTTTTTCAATTGGTATCAGAGGGAGGTTCATCATTAAAAGGTTAACACCTCGATCAGATTTGCCCCAAGTTGTATTTGAGTTATTCAAGCATGGACAGAGCCATGGATTTTGCCAAGCTTCCTTTGTGCACAAAGAATAATTTTGCAATATGGAAAGAAATGATAAAATTCTTTATGGAAGCTTTGGATCCAAGGATCTTCATGATTTTTGAAGAAGGTCCTTATGTTCCCATGACCGCCTCCATTATAGATGCTACAAAACAAGTTCCTAAGAAGCTGATGGACCTCGACAAAGATGAGATTGCACTTGTCTCTTTAGACAAGAAAGCCAAAAATATTATATCAAGTGCAGTCGATGATTCAATGCTGCAAAATTTGATTAACTGCCAATCTGCTAAGGAGATGCGACAGTCTCTGATCATCTTGATGGAAGGTACTGAAGAAGTAAGGGATGACATAAGATCCCTTCTGAATCAGAAGTATGAAGCCTTCCGGCAAAGACCCAAGGACACCATTGCTGACACTTTTGAGAACTTCTTCAAGATAGTTAACGGCCTAAGAGTGTATGACCGAGTCTTCACAAATGGAAAGCTAAATGACAAGTTTTTGAGGTCCCTAACCAAGGAATGGGACAACAAAGTCTGTGCCATTAGAGAATTTGGCAAGTTGGCTGAGACTGATCCTCAGAACCTCTTTGGAAAGCTAATGTCCTATGAACTTCAAATTAACTCTAGAAAAGCTGAAGAAGAGAAGAGTCGATTCTCTCCCAAGGAGAAGTCTGTCGCAGTGAATGCAGACAGCTTAAGGAAGGGCAAAGCTGCTTCACCTGCCCCTGCTCAAGTCGAAAGTGAAGAAGAATCATCTGAGCCAAGCACTTCAGGCTCAGAGTTATCTGAAGGAGAGTTCTCGCTGCTCTCAAGACAGTTCAAGAAATTCTTGAACAAGAAAAAGCAATGGAGAGGCAAGGACGTCTCATACAAAAGATCACGGCATGATGGTGATCGACGACAGAAGGGCTCAAGTAGCCACGACAGGTATAAGTCTAAACCGAACAAACATATTTCTACTGACATAGTTTGTTACTGTTGTAATAAGCCAGACCATGTAATTGCTGATTGCCCCCATAAGAAGGAGGGTGACAAAAGAGAAGAGAAGAAATCTTCTTACCATAAGAAGAAGACAGAAAGAAGCTTTGTAGCCAAAAAGGGCAAAACCCTCAGCGACACTGACTCATCTGAGTCAAGTGAAGAAGAGGAAGCCTACTTTGGGCTCATGACACATACTGACGAAGAAGAAGAGCCCCAGTTCACTGGGGAGGTAAAATCTCATACACCCATCTCTGAATCTGATGTATCTGATCATGATCATGAGGGCAGCTCTTCTGACGATGAGTCTGAACTCATGGCCCAGTATAAAGAGTTGATCAAGGCCTACGACAAATGTCGAAAGGTCGTGAAAACTCAGGCTAAAGAGATTAAGTCTCTAAGGCCGTAGAGAGCTTTCTGAGAGAGGAAGTCATTAAGATGGACTCACTCAGAGAAGAATTGGGTACTGCTGTTGATGAGTTTAGTAAGGCTCTCAAGCACCTCAATCTGAAAGAGGAAATCATTAAAGGATTGGAAGAACAACTTGAAGCCGAAAAGAAACTTGTTGAAGGTTTCTCTAAGCCCAAGATAGTTCTTCCTCTTGTTGCTGAGTTCTCTACTCAGACTAAGGGTGCTGGCTTAGGCCATGTTGAGGCTCCTAGTAAATCCTCTAGGAGAAATAAGGCTCAACGAAAGAATAAGGCAGCCAAGAAGACTTTTACCAAGGAAAAGGAGAAAGTTCCACAAGATCAGACTACATTTAAGAAGGTTATTTTTCCTACTAATAAGTTTGATCTTGACTCCTCCTACGGTCACTTCACTAGACCTACTTATGTAGAGCCCAAGTCGAGGTACCAAAGATGGACTCACCCTCGAAACTTTGGTGAAAGTGTCTTTAAGGCACCTTATGGAGAGATCACTCTTTAGAGCTATGATCCTTTTAATCATGGTCATAACATCAAGAAGGCTCCAAAACTAAAGCCTATTGTTGAAAAGCCTATGAAGGAGAAGAAGCCATGTGATTGTCTTCACCATGAAGCTTCTACCTCTAAAAATGCTGCCCCTGCTAGACCAAACTCCCCAAAAGTCAAGCAGGATGGAGTTAGGCAAAGATACAATAGGTTTGACTGTTGATGTTGTGGCAGAGTTGGTCACTTTGCCATCGATTGCTGGTTTAATCCCAGAAACTATGTTACTCCTCAGATTAACAATATGAGAAAGACCGCTCATAATGCTAATACATGTAGGGGGAGCAAGCTAACTAGAGACCAAAGACTCAAACAAGTTTGAGTTCCTAAGGCAAACTGACTTGTGAATGCAGGTATGTCCAAAGACCACCAAAATTCCAATCTGGTACTTGGACAGTGGATGCTCTCGGTATATGACCGGGACTAGAAGCCTTCTCCAAAATTACTCACCAGTCGTGAACGGACCAAAGGTCATCTTTGGAGGTCTGACCGAGAAATTACGAAAGGCTATGGTATGATTACTAACGGTAGTGTATCTTTTTTGGATGTGGCTTATGTTGAAGGATTGGAACACAATCTCATAAACATAAGCCAACTATGCGATAAATGATACATAGTTGAATTTCATGCTGATAAGTGTTTGATAAAGTCTGTTGACAATTTGGAAACAATTTTATCAAGCACTCATAGTAGGAATATATTTTGTTTAAATTTTATTTATATAGACTCTTCTACATCAGTGTGTCTTTTGACAAAAGATAGTGCGTCTCTTGGTGACAAATGACACAAGAGATTAACACATATTAATTTCAAAACTATTAATAAATTATTTTCTCTGAATTTAGTACGTGATGCCCTGAATGTTAAGTGCGCTAAGGATAGACCTTGTCATGTATGTGTGAAAGGCAAACAAATAAGGGTTACTTTTAAAAACATTATAGGCAAAGATTCTAATATGTGTCTACACCTACTACATATGGACTTATTCGGTCCACTGCAAGTTATAAGTTTAGGAGGTAAGGATTATACGTTAGTTACTGTTGATGACTACTCGCGCTTTGCGTGAGTGTTCTTTCTGAAACACAAATCAAATACCTTCGATGTCTTTACAAATTTTGGTAGGCAGATTCAGAATGAATACAACTGTTCCGTAGTCAAAATCAGAAGTGACAATGGAATTGAATTCAAGTCTGGGGCCATGACAGAATTTTGTGAAAGTCTAGGTATCTTTCATGAGTTTTCCTCTCCCCGTACTCCGCAACAAAATGGAGTAGCTGAGAGAAGGAATAGAACACTCATAGAGGCCTGCAGAACTATGTTGAGTGATGCCTCACTACCAGAGTACTTCTGGGCTGAAGCCATCAACACTGCATGCCACGTGCAAAATCGAGCACTCATAAACAAGAACTACAATAAGACGCCTTATGAACTTCTAAAGGGCAGAAAGCCAACTGTCACATATTTTAGAATCTTTGGCTGCAAATGCTTTGTTCTTAACAATGGTAAGTATCATACTACTAAATTTAGTGAAAAGAATTTTGAAGGTATTTTCGTAGGATATAGTAGCCATAGTAAGACATATAAGGTATTTAATAAGAAAACCCTTGTGGTTGAAGAATCTATACATGTTGTATTTGATGAGACGAGCTTGCTGCAAAACAACTCTTCTAGTGTGTTCATTGAAGGTGCAGGTTCAAAGCTGAAAGAAGTAAACTTGGATGAGGCAGCTGAAGAAAAAGGTGAAAACTTCATCAAGATCACCACTCTAACCCCGATTGGAGAGGTTGATGATCAAGTTGAAGGAATCATTCAAGTTGATGAAGTCACTCCTGTGGTTGAAGAAGCTCCAGATCAAGGAACCTAGAGTTCAGACATCGGAAGGATCACCCAATTGATCAAATCATCGGAGATCCCCGAGATGGTGTCAGAACTCGTAGAGGTACCACTAATGAGAATTTATATTTGAGTTTTCTCTCACAGGTTGAACCAAAGAAGTTTGAGGAAGCAAACTCGGATGCATCATGGATTATGACCATGGAAGAAGAGTTGAATTATTTCAAGCACTGTCAAGTCTGGAAACTTGTTCCAAAACCAAAAAGTAAGAACGTCATCGGAGTCAAGTGGGTCTACAGGAACAAGATGAACGAGGATGGAACTATCATAAATAATAAGGTCAGGCTCGTCGGCGAAGGATACAGACAAGAAGAAGGAATCGACTTCGACCAAACATATGCTCCAGTGGCAAGGCTGGAAGCAATCAGGTTGTTCCTAGCGTATGCTGCACTTAAGGGCTTCACTGTCTATCAGATGGACGTGAAGTCCGTCTTCCTTAATGGTGACATAAAGGAAGAGGTGTATGTGGAACAACCTCCAGGTTTCGTTGATTCTAACTTTTCTGATTACGTTTATCTTTTATCTAAAGCACTGTATGGTTTGAAACAAGCTCCTCGAGCTTGGTATGAGACGTTGTCTACCTTTCTTCTTGGGAATAAGTTCATTACGGGGAAAGTTAGATAATACATTATTTTTTAGAGAAATAAAAGACAAGATTTTGCTAGTGCAAATCTATATCGACGACATTATTTTTGGCTCTACTGATGATAGTCTTTACAAAAAGTTTTCTAAACTTATGCAAGAGAAGTTTGAAATGAGCAGTATGGGTGAGCTGAAGTATTTCTTAGAACTTCAGGTGAAACAATCTGAAGATGGAATTTTCATCTTACAGACTAAGTTCATAAAGGAGTTGATTAAGAAATTTGGAATGGAGAATGCAACCTCTATGAGGACTCCAATGGGTTCAGCTATGTCTCTGGACAAGGATGAGAAAGAGAAACCTTTTGATGAAACCAAGTACAGAAGCATAATTGGATCCTTGCTCTACCTTACTGCCAGTAGACCATATATAATGTTCTCTACATGTGTTTGTGCTAGATTCCAAGTGAACTGTAAGGAATCTCACTATGCTGCTGCAAAGCGGATTTTGAGATACCTTAAAGGTACACCGAATCTTGGCTTATGGTACCCAAGAAGTAATGATAACGAACTAATTTGTTTTTCAGATGCAGACTTTGTAGATAGTAAAGACGATAGAAAGAGCACTTCCGGGACTTGCCAATTCCTGGGAAGGAGACTCATTTAATGGAGCAGCAAAAAGAAAACTTGTGTCGCAATCTTAACGGCCGAGTCAGAATACATTTCTGCCGGCAGTTGTTGTGCACAATTGCTTTAGCTAAAGAACCAGCTGGAAGACTACAATATGCAAGTCAAAGACATCCCATTATTTTGTGACTCATCCAGTGCAATAGCAATAGCCAACAATCCAGTCTCTTACAGCTGGACAAAGCACATAGAGCTGAGATACTATTTCATCCGGGAGCATGTGGAGCATGGGAACATAGATATGCAGTATGTTCCAACTGATAGGCAAATTGCAGACATTTTCACGAAGCCGCTGGACGAGACCAAGTTCAGTTTCTTCAAAACTGAACTGGGTATGCTCAACAAAGAGGAATAGACAATGTGGACTCATTTCACAGCTCAGAATTCAAGGACAAGTCAAAAAGGTTAAAATTTCTCTAAGTGGACTTCATTTCTCGAGAGAAGGAATGACTACTCGAGAACTCGAATATGACTACTCGAGAACTCGAATATGACTACTCGAGTACTTCTCTGAATTCTCGAGAACTAAGTCACTCGAGTACTAAACTTCTTCTCGAGAAGTAGAATTGTACCACTCAAGTACTGTCATACCGCCACTCGAGTACTGTTATTCCATCACTCGAGTACTGAAGTTCCACTCGAGAAATGACCCGACAGTTTTTGGAATTCTTTCAAATTTTCATATACGCAACCCGAGTCCTATCCGCCGCAATCTAAGATATGTTTGAGCTTTATTAGACTCCTAATCATCATTACTAGTGTTATATAAATAGAAAATATTGGATTTCAAGAATCTACTCAAATTCAAATCCACTATCTCTCGAAAGACTCTTCGCCTTCCGCCGTTCCAACAGAGCACATCGCCATCGCCGTCGTCTTCCAATCCATCACCCGCAGTTCATTGAAGGACATGGCGCCACCGTCGAAGATCGGAGTTGGCAGTGAGTTGGTTGTCGCCGACATCACAGAGATTTCTGATGATTTCAAGAACTTGTTGATTCTTCTCGACACAGCAGGTTTGACATTCGTCCTTCAACAGCCGTGCAAGATACTCTTTACAGAAGTTGAAGAATTTTTCAAGAACTTAAAAGTCAAGGGGAATGGAAAAGTGTTGAAGACCAAGGTCAAGGGCATCAAGGTTAAACTTACCAAAATTTCTGTTTCAAAACTTCTTAAGATGCCTGTAGTGGATGAAGATGATGAAATCACTAATGAAGATAATGACAGAACCTGTAATTTCTGTGGTATTTCAACTGAAGTTACATCCATTAGAAGGCCAGACCTCAATCCAGAGAGCAAGTTGCTAGTTGATATAATTGGAAAAATACTCTTGTACAGGACAAGCTCCGTCAGTTTCATAACTAATGATCTTTTTGACATTATGACAGTCATTATCTGTAGGAAAAGATTTCAGTTTGGTATGCTTATTCTAGACAAGATAAGAGAGTGCATTAAGACTCCAACTTATGTAAGGATTATCTCTTTAATGTTGCATGAGATTAATCCTAAGGTATTTGATTTCTCCAAAGACACAACCATCCATCACATGAAGAAAGTTTCTGTTTCCTCCATTCAAAGATGGAAGTTAAAATTGCAGAACCCAGCCCAGGCTGCTAAAGCCCATCAGCAACCTGCTGCAGAGGAAAGGACTCCATCTCCCTCTCTCTATAATGTTGCTGGCACATCTGTTGCAGCAGTTGAGGGGGAGCCTGCCCCCTCTGTACAGCAAGTTAGAGTGTCCTCTCCTCCTGCTTCTTCTAGTCAGCAAGACAGAGTACCTTATCCACCTCCAGATACCTCTATCCCTCCATCCACCTCAGAGAACATTCTATCAGATTCCTAGGTACAAGAAACCATCCTCTCCACTACTGATGATATAAACAAGATGATTAAAGAACTTAGTTCAGATGAACCTCTACCTCCCCTCCATAAAAAGAATGATGAAGAGACATCCAAGGAACCATCTCCAAAATCACCTATTGATCACTCCCCAACTACAGAGAAAGAACAAGAGACAATTCTGCTTTCAGATGACAATGAACAATCACCAGAATCATTTGAAGAATCCCTGAGGAGATTGGACTTCTCTCTTCTCACCTTCACTGGTGAGGAAGGAGATGTACCGATTCATACTTCAAGAGCTCAGAGCTCTGTGATAGTTGAAGAAATTCCTCCCTGAACTGCCCCTCCTCCAGCTTCTGTTACTCCTCCTGTTACTGCTACACATATTACATATGATATTCTTGGTAAGATTGAATAGATGCTGCTAGAACAAAGAAAAATATTTTGATGATTCTCTGAAAGCTGTTCAAGATAAAGCTTCTGATCTAGAAAAAGAAATGAGCCGAGAATTTGCTGAGATTCAACATAATACAGATCAGCTGAAGCATCTCTTCAAGATAGGTGGACAAACATTGGATCACACTATTACCAGTGTTGGACATGTCATGGACCAAGGAGTTACTCTAGCTAATAATCAAATTCAACTAGAAAAGAAGACCCAAGATCACCTCATGAAGATCTGTGAAGAGGTGGGTACCTTCAAAGATGAAGCTATAAAGAGCTATGCGTAGAAATCAGAAAGGAGGAGGGAATAGTAAAAGAACAAGTTGAAAAGTATGGCACTAATGTCAAGACCCTCTAGACATGCTGGGGCAGTTGAGGCCGCTTTGAAGGTAGAGGCCATCGAAAGTGCGAAGCAAAGAGGAAAGCAGGCGAGGAATGAGAAGAGGAAAGTTGTTGAAGCAAAGAGCCCCCAAGTGCCCGGTGCTCCTTCGAGGAAGAGGAGCAAGGAGGTCTGTAGCTTTTGTGGCCGGCTGGGCCATCCAGCTGAGCAATGTTTCAAGAGTACGGCAACGCAGAAGGAGCATGTGCATGCTATTCAGGGTGCTCCCAGGCAGAATGTGGTGTGTACTCTGTACAAGAAAGAGGGGCATGATGTTGCTCGTTGCTGGTTGAAGGACAAGGTCTGCTATCAGTGCGTACAGAAGGGTCATACCAAGGCTAGATGCCCGCAGCTCCAGTCTGTGCTCCAATCAGTTCCTATTCAGTCTTTGCCACCGCCTCAGTCTATGGATAGAGGCAAAGGGAAACTGAATGTGATATCATAAGCGGAGGCTCAAACTTCGACGCAAGTCATTTCAGGTAAACTTCCTCACCAGTTTTTTTACTTCTGTTGTAGGTTTAGTTTTGCAATTTTTTTCCCTAAATTGCTTGTGCAAATATTTTTTTTATGTATAGGGAGTTTTAAGGTAAAGAACCGTTGGGCGCGCGTTCTCTTTGACTCAGGTGCTACCCACTCCTTTGTGGCTAGGTCCTTTGTAGAGCGGTGCCAGTGGGTTCTTGATCGGGTAGGTGATGCCTTTTGTGTCAAATTCCCCTCGGGTGATTCCGTGTTATCGGATCAGGGCATTCTGGATTGTCCTGTTATATTGGGGGATTTTCTGGCCAAAGTAGATATGAAGGTTATAGACTTGGAGGATTTCGACGTCATCCTGGGTATGGATTGGTTGTCTAGATACGATGCAGTGATCCAGTGCAGGGGTAAGCGCTTGGATTTCAGGAAGGACAACGGTTAGCCTGGGAGTATTTACGGTGATTCGCGCCAGGACTCTCCGATGATTTCTACGGTACGTGTTCAGAGGTTATTTCGTTCTGATTGTTTTGCCTGCTTAGTCTCGGTGCTGGGGACTGTTAGCAGTGTGCCGCTGTTGGATGAGATTCCTGTTACACAAGAGTTTTCTGATGTGTTTCCTGACAATCTTCCCGGTCTTCCTCTAGTCAGGGATGTTGAGTTCGTGATTGATTTGGAGCCCGGTATGCGTCCCATCGCTAAGGCGCCGTATCGAATGGCCCCGCGAGAGGTGGAAGAGCTGCGTACCCAGCTGGATGAGTTATTGGAGAAGGGTTTCATAAGGTAGAGCTCGTCGCCTTGGGGTGCTCCTGTTCTCTTTGTGAAGAAGAAAGATGGTTCGATGCGCCTTTGCATCGACTATCGAGAGTTGAACAAAGTCACCATCAAGAACATGTATCCTCTGCCCAGAATCGACGACTTATTCGATCAGTTGCGTGGTAGCTCGGTGTTCTCCAAGATTGATCTTCGATCAGGATATCATCAGCTCAGGATCCGGGAGTCGGACATTCCGCGGACGACTTTCCGATCGAGGCATGGACATTTCAAATTTCTAGTTATGTCGTTTGGGCTGACCAACGCGCCATCAGCATTCATGGACATGATGAATCGGGTGTTCAAAAATTTTTTGGACAAGTTTGTGGTCGTATTCGTAGACGACGTTCTGATTTATTCTCGGAATGCTGCGGAGCATGATCAGCACTTGCGGTTGGTGTTATCTGCCTTGAGAGATCATCAGTTATACGCCAAGCTGAGCAAATGTTAATTCTGGTTGCCTCAGGTTTCCTTCCTGGGTCATGTGGTGAACAAAGATGGCATTTCAGTGGACCCGAAGAAGATTTCTGCAGTGATGGATTGGCTTAGGCCGAGCACACCCAAGGAGATTAGGAGCTTCTTGGGTTTGGCCGGCTATTATAGAAGGTTTGTTGAGGGCTTTTCTACCTTGGCAGCACCCTTGACTAAGCTGACGCAGAAGCATGCGTCGTTCATTTGGAGCGAGAAATGCGAGGAGGCTTTTCTGAGCTGAAGAGCAGGCTGTGTTCTGCCCCCCGTATTGACGTTTCCTACGGAGGGCCAGGACTATGATGTATATGTGGATGCCTCGCATGTTGGGATCGGAGACGTGTTGATGCAAGAGGGGAAGGTGATTGCGTATGGGTCGCGGCAGTTGAAGACTCATGAGCGAAATTACCCTACACATGACCTCGAGTTTGCGACGGTTATTTTTGCGTTGAAGTTGTGGAGGCATCTACTCTATGGGGCTCAGTACAAGATTTTCACAGATCATAAAAGCCTGAAGTATGTCTTCACCCAGAAGGAGCTGAATTTGCGTCAGCGGCGTTGGTTAGAGTATGTTGCAGATTATGAAGTGGAGATCTAGTATCATCCGAGTAAGGCCAATGTGGTGGTTGACGCCCTGAGTCGTAAGACGGGAAAGATCTTTAACCTCTCGGTTAAGCGTTTTGTGGAGGAGTTCCTCTTGATGGACATCTTGGTGGGGTGCGGTAACTTGCAGAGCAGTTTGGTCGTGGTTGAGCCTTCTTGGATTTCTCTTACTAGGCTGCACCAAAAGGAGGATCCGGATCTTTTGCACCTGTATCTCCGGACTGAGAGGGAAGAAGTGCCAGATTTTGTTATTGATGATGTCGGTACTTTGAAGTACCGCGGCAAGTTTTGCGTTCCCGCAGTTGGAGATATCCGGGGTATGTTGTGCAGGGAAGCCCATGGTTCCAGCGTTGCTTACCATCCAGGGTCTACAAATATGTATCACGATCTAAAGCAGATTGCTTGGTGGTATGGCATGAAGGGGGATATAGCACGGTTCGTTTCCGAGTGTTATACCTGCAGGCGGGTGAAGGCCGATCATGGAAGGCCTGGTGGCAAGTTGACTCCTTTGGAGATCCCGACTTGGAAGTGGGAAAGTATCTCGATGGACTTTATTACGGGCTTACCGAGATCTCCGCGAGGTTTTGACTCTGTTTGGGTGATAGTGGACAGAATGACGAAGTGTGCCCACTTCGTGCCTTATAAGATTGATTATCCGATGAGTAAGATAGCGGAGCTGTATTTGAGCGAAGTCATCTGATTACATGGGGTTCCAGTTAACATCATATCCCACCGAGATTTCAGGTTTACTTCCCGTTTCTAGAAGAGCTTGCAGGAGGGTTTGGGCACAGACTTGAGATATTCTACCGCATACCACCCGCGGACCAACGGGCAGACGGAGCGCGCTAACCAGATTGTGGAAGATATGATCCGCTGTTATATTCTATACCACGGGGGAGCGTGGGATGAGCGCTTGAGGCTAATGAAGTTCGCATACAATAACAGTTATCAAGAGAGCCTGCAGATGGCTCCTTTTGAAGCCTTATATGGGAGGCGCTGCAGAACACCGTTGTTTTGGGCTGAGGCTGGTGAGAGGCCTTTGTTGGGTCATGATGCGCTCGAGGAAATGGAGGTTGCCGTGAAGCTTATTCGGGAGAAGCTTCGGGTGGCTCAGGAGAGGTATGAGAAGAACGCCAACCGGCGTAGGTCTGATTTGGAATTTTCGGTGGAGGATATGGTATTCTTGAAGGTGTCCCCGATGGTTGGAGTGAAGAGGTTCGACAAAAACCATAAGCTGGATCCGAGGTATGTGGGCCCATTTAGGATTGTGGAGTGTATTGGTGTGGCAGCGTACAGGTTGGATTTGCCAGCGACCTTTCCAGGTGTGCACAATGTGTTCCATGTGAGTCAGCAGCGGAAGTGCGTGCAGAGTAGTAGGCAAGTGTTGGATGATGTGCCTCAGTTGGAGCCGAATTTGACTTTTATGGAAAGTCCGGTCCGCATTCTGGATGCGCAGGATCGAGTGTTGCGGCGGAAGACCATACCCATGGTTAAAGTCCTGTGGAGGAACCAGGAGGTGTAAAGCGCAACTTGGGAGTTAGAGTCAGCGATGAGGGAGGCTCACCCTCATCTCTTCCCTTGATTGTGCCAGGTATGTTCTGCCATCTCCTTTATAGCTCGTGTTATGCTATTTTTGTTTATTCCTCGCGTGTTGCTTGTGCGTGAAGTTTTGGGGCGAAACTTTCTTTTAGGGGGAGTGTCTGTAACGCCCCCTATTTTTCTGTATTTATTTATTTTCTCTTGGGCGTTATGTCGACGCATTTTCCGGCTCGTGCCGTTGTTAGAGTACCTCGTTAGGTGTTCTTAGAGGTTATAGCCTGTTGTAGGATTTCCCCAGCTAGGGAGCGTCTGTTTTGGAGGCCCGGCTGAGCCTCTCAGGGAATCCTTGTGCTTTGGCTTCGGGTGAGGTTAGCCCGAGTGTGTGATCGTCGGAGGTTGTATCCGACTTCGCCGTTGTTTTCGTAGCCCGAGTGTTTAGCTACGGTGCGGGTTTGGTCGAAACTCGAGGACGTTATTTTTTTCGCGTCGTTTCGACGGTTGCTAGTTAGCGGGTCGTCACTTCATATATAAGCTTATGTTAGTGTTTTCACATTTTGGTCGGGTTAGTGATTTGGGCGTGCCTGTACGTAAATGCGCACGTGCACGTGCGTGCAAGGCTTTTTAATAGAGTTCGGGTGCGTGTCTATTTATGCGTTAACTTATGTGTGTGTTAGTGCGAATGAGTATTAGGGTGGGTGTGTTAATATTTATATAAGTATATTTTTTTTCTTTTGTGTGTGTAGTTAGTGTTAATGGACTATTAATGTGTCAGTTGTAGGTGCTTTAGGGGGAAGGGGGCTGCCTTTGATTAGTGTTAATTAGGTGTTAATTAATTCTTTAGTTAATAAGGTTATAATATGATATATATAGGATATTAGTATTAAGTCTTATTTTTTTTATGTTTTCATTTAGGTTCTTTTTCTCCCCCCCACCCCAAACCCGACGGCTTCTTCCCCTGCGACCCGAGCGGCGAAACGAGCGGAAGGGCGGTTGCTAGAGGCGCGCCGACGCCGATCTCCGGCCCAGATCGCCTCGAAATCCATGTTTGAGGCCGGATCCGTGCTCCTCTAGCCGCGATCTTCGTTCCGAGGTAATCTTTTTGAGAGTTCACCATCCTTTCTCCAAGCCTAGGGTTGCGGTTTCCTTGCTAAATGGTGCCCAGTTTTTCTTCTTTTTCCAGGTTTTCTTAGATTTGTTGCTGGCCGAAATTCTCCTAAGATCAAGGCAAGTGTACCCTTGCCAAAGTAATTCCAGGTCTTGTCTTGTTTGCTTGATTTATGAGAAGTCTTTTGTATTTTTTTTTTTACTTGATTATACGCATGAGAAATCGGTACAAAGCCTCTTATACCTCCCCTTTTTATTTCACTGATTTCATTCCTTGGGTATGTGGTTTTAAGGTTTTCATTGTTCCTTTTTCTTTTACTAGGGATCTTGCCCCGATAGGATATAATCTGAGTGCCCTTGTTTCAATCTTTGTTCATTCATGAGATATTTAGTGGTTTGCGGGTTTCCTTGGGTGTAAACCATTGTTGTGGTTTTGTTATAATAAGTTTCAAGAGTTTTATTATAGTTGCCCCATGGTTACTCTAAAATCGGATTGGTATCAAAACCACCCAATCCTCTTGTCACTTTCTTTTGTGTGTCAATCCTCTTGTTTGCAATTAGTGTCAAGCCCCTTGCTAATGTTTGGTATCAAACCACCCAAGTTAATTGGTTATGGGTCGTATAAAGCTAAATGTTTATGGTTTGTAGCAAGTTAACTATTAGAGTTTTGTACCAAGCTAATTGTATAGGTTTAATTGAAAATCAAGCTACTTAGTTATATTTAATATCACGTTATTGATAAGCGTTTAGTATCAAGCTACTTACATAAATTTAGTATCGTATCTCTTTAAATTTATTTGTGTCAAACCACTTGCTTGGACAAACTCGAGGTTTAGTCCGTATGTATATATATAAGGCTCTTAGGTGGGTTGCTCTAGATGAAATAGGGTTGTGTTGCCTTCTTGGTGGTTCATGAAACCACCAGTAAGGGTTTTCCAAAGTCATTTGGTGCTGGAGTAGGATGTGATTTAGGGGAGAGTTTGACCGATGCCGCCACCCCTGTTTTCTTCTTGTCTTACTAAGATAATATGGGTTGTTTGGCTGAGTGCACTGATGCCACCACCACAGCACCATGATTATATTTAGGCCTGAAAGACTTGGTTTGACATGTGGTCACCAGTCTAGGCCCTTGCTCCTGATTTTGTCCATCTCCAGTACTAGGTGACTCTTTCCGCTCTAGCTCTATGTTAGGGTTTTATTATCGTGCTAAACCTTTTTGCAGAGATCCTTGAAGCTCAGCTTCATTCATTCTACTGGTGCACTCCCTTTCTACTCACCTTGGTTGAGTATCAGTTTTACCTGTTTTACTCACTTTCTTCTTTTTTTATACCTGTTTTACTTCACTTTAACTTACTTCTAACCTGTTTTTTTTATTCCTGTGTAATCTATTGTACCCTTGCTTTTCCTTTTGATAGTTGCTTTGCTGAGAGGTTCGTTTTTCTGAATACCTCAGGTACAGGTATTTAGCCGACTGTGCGGCTAGTTCGCTCCTAGAGGTTTTCTAGCATTTCAGCTACTGCAGTTGTCTTCTGTTCCTCTTGTTTGGGAGGTAGATTTCTTTAGACATGTAGTATAGACATACCTACTCACCAGTGGGTTCGTGTCAGTTGTTGGCGCCAACTGGTGGTTTCTCTTTTAGATACTTTGCACTTGCTTATACTGTTAGTTTTTGCGGCTTTTGGATATATTAAACTTGCTCCTGGGATGATTTATGTTAGGTTGTTAGTTACTTTAAAACCTATAAAAAAACAATTATCATATGTAAATCATAATCAGCATGTTTTTTCTAAAAAGCTTAAACACTACTTTCAAAGCGACGTAAAAGGTCATTTTTCTATATATATAATATAAGTTAAATATAGGGTCTTGCATAGTCTAAGGTGTCCCCTGGGGATGCTTATGCATTCTCTTAGGATGTTGAAAAGTGAATAAAGTATTTTCCGCTGCGTATAAGTATAGTTTTTAATTGTGGACTAGCTGATCCACGGAGTCGAGGGATATGGCCTTAAAATATAACCGATTTTCCAATTAATAAACTCATGAATTATCATAAACGAGGGTAGATAGTGATTCGCCTGAGCGTCGGCAGTTATCCCCTGCTCGACGTGGCATCACGACACGCGTTTTCTCGTACTATGATAAATATTATATTCAGAGAAAATGTGGGTTGTGACACCTCGTTTCCGGCATTTCCACAATTTCCGGCCATGGATCTCGTCACCCTTCGCGGCGGCATCTTCTTCTCCTCGGCGGCGTCGGTTCTCCACAGGAAGAAAGTTGCTCCAGCACCAGTCTCTCCACAGAAAAGGCTTGGAAGAGAATGAAAAATGGCCAAGTTTCAGAAATCCTATATATATATGACCAACACGGGTAGGGACACGCCCGTGTCCCTACCTGTGTCCTGCTCGGGTGAAGCGTCGTCGACAATTATAGTGTCGTTTGGACACAAACACGGGTAAGGACATGCCCATATCCACTACCCGTGTCACGCGACACGGCCGTGTTCATGCCCGTATTCTACCTGTGTCCTGCTCGGGAGTCACGACCGGCTTCCTGGAGATATGCACACGGTTAGGGACACGCCCGTGTCTCTACCCGTGTCCTGCTCGGGAAATTCGATCGACGATAACAGTTACACTCACACGGGTAGGGGACACACCGTGCCTCTACCCGTGTCCACATACACACGGGTAGGGACACACCCGTGTCACTACCCGTGTACTTCTCTAGAAACTCCACAAATTTCCACCCATGTACTAGAGTACCACAAGGGTATGGACACGCCCGTGTCACTACCCGTGTTCTTTTTTGGACTGACTTCTCTTCCCTTACACAGGTGTAAGCCTAGCTGCCAGCACTCCCTGAGCCCAAATCATTTCTCCTGACTCAAAACCGCGCACGAGGGGTCTAGCGCGAATTGAGATGTTACAAATCCTATAAACAAAATAAAAGATTTTGTCCCCGAAATTAGGCTAAGGCTATGGGGAGAGGAAAGCGTGAAAAATAAATAAAAACATGCTTTTAAATTTTACCTGAAGGAAACAACTCTTGGTTGCTTTGCATCAATTCCTCCGGCTCCCAGGTATACTCCTCCATACCATGATTAGACCACAACACTTTTACCAAAGGAACCCTCTTGCGGCGCAAAATCCTTGTCTCATTGTCTACTATCTGCACCGGCTCTAGTCTTACAGATCTATCGGTCGCTACTGCTCCATCAATGGTGGGAATATGTTGATCGGGACACAACAGCGCCTTTCAGAGAGACGACATATGGAATACATCATGAAGATTCTCCAGCTCTGGTGGTAACTCCAACCAGTAGGCCAAATGGCCAATCTTTTCCAATATAGTGTAAGACCCAACATACCTTGGGCTGAGCTTCTTCATACCACGTACCCGTGACACTCCATGCATCAGACGGATCTTCAGGAACACTTTGTCACCCACTTGAAATTCTACCACCCGGTTCTTTGCATTATAGTATTTAGCCTGCCGAATTTGAGCCTCAAGCATGCGGTCCCGTATTAGCCTAATCAGTGCATCAGTGTCATCGATATATTCAATACCCAAAACCATCGGGTCTTCATCTTGTACCCATGACAAGGGGGTTCTACACCTTCCGTAAAGGGCTTCATGGGATGTCATTCCGATAACTGCCTGGTGACTATTGTTATATGAAAATTCCACCAGGGGTAAGAGCCTTTCCCACGCCTCTCCTCTATCCAATACGCACAGCCTCAATAGATACTCCAATGTTCTGATGGTCCTCTCAGACTGCCCGTCCGTCTGAGGATGGGACGTAGTGCTAAAGGTAAGGCGTGAACCCAAGTACGCCTGCACCGTCTTCCATTCTTTAGAGTTAAACCGACCATCCGGATCAGAAACAATTGTCTTTGGCACACCATGATACCGTATGAACTGCTCCACAAAGAGGCGCACCAAAACATTCACATGAGCTTCTTTCTTCATAGGAATAAACCGGGCTACCTTCGTTAGGCGGTCAATGCTTACCCATACTGAATCATTCCCTGAGCGTGAGCGAGGCAAACCGTGGACGAAGTCCATTGAGACATCCTCGAACTTCCACTCAGGGATGAGCAATGACTGTAATAACCCACCGGGGCTCCTGCATTCTGCCTTCACCCTTTGATAGGCCTCGCAGTGTGTAACAAAATATCGGACGTCCCTCTTCATTCCCGGCCATCACATGGTCTTCCGCAGGTCGGCGTACATCTTGACAATCCCAGGATGCAAAGAATACTGGGTGCAGTGTGCCTCTCTCAAGATATCTTCCCGAATTTTACCTCCCTCGGGAATGTAAAACCGGCCACGGAGATGAACGAGGCCGCCTTTCAGAGAGTACTCGTCAGTTTTCCCATCTTCAATTGACTTGATTGTCGGGGCCAAAGCCGCATCCTTTCCTTGCTCCGCCCGGATCCGGTCTCGAATGTCACAGACTATGCTAATCGTGGTTAGGTACTCCGTATACCCTTCTGATTGTTCTTTGTATACCAGAGTGATCTCCATCTCTTCGAGCATCCGAGCTAACTCTATTCTCATCAATCAGGACTCCGAGTTCGATTCCGGTTACTTTCTGCTCAAAGCATCAGACACGGAATTTGCTTTTCTGGGGTGGTAGTTCAAAGTGAATTCATAATAGCATAAAAACTCTAACCACCGCCGCTGTCTCAAATTGAATTCCTTCTGTATATGCACGTACTTTAGATTCTTGTGGTCTGAAAAGATCTCGCAGTGGACGTCGTATAGATAGTGTCTCTAAACCTCCAAGACGAGCACCACCGCTCCAAATTCTAGATCATGTACTGGGTAGTTGATTTCATGCTTCTTCAGCTGTCTTGAAGCATATGCAATCACATGCCTGCGTTGTATCAATATCGCTCCCATCCCTTGATACGACGCGTCAGTGTAAACTTGAAATCCCTCCCTCCCGGATGGAAGGGCTACGATGGGTGCGGATGTAAGTCAATCCTTCAGTTCCTGAAACGCAGCTTCACACTGGGGTGTCCACTCATACGACACACCTTTCTTTATCAGCGTAGTAAGAGGAAGGGAAATCTTTGAGAACCCTTTTACAAACTTGCGATAATACCCGGCTAGTCCAAGGAAGCTCCGCACATCGGCCTTTGACTTTAATGGTGACCACTCCTTCATGGCACGCACTTTGGTCGGATCCACAGCTAACCCAGCCCCACTGATCACATGGTCCAAGAAGGCAACCTCTTGGATCCAAAATTCGCACTTGCTTAACTTGGCAAACAAGGCGTGCTCCTTTAGCTTCTTCAGTACCAAGGTCAGATGTTCGACATGCTCTTCCTCCGTCTTAGAGTAGACCAAAATGTCATCGATGAAAACGATGACGAAGACATCTAGATAAGGCTCGAACACTTTGTTCATTAAACCCATGAAAGCTGAAGGGGCATTTGTGAGCCCAAACAACATCACAGTGAACTCGTACAAGCCGTACCTTGAGCTAAAGGCCATTTTTCTAAATGTCCTCCTCCTGTATTCTCAACTGATAATACCCCGAGCGCAAATCTAATTTTGAAAACCAATACGCTCTTACCAATTGGTCGAACAACTCATCGATTCGAGGTAGCGGATAGGTGTTCCGTACCGTCAATCGGTTGAGCTCCCGATAGTCTATACATGTAACGTCTCAATTCGCGCTAGGCCCCTTGATTGCGTATTTGAGTCAAGGGGGCTGTGGTGAGCCCAATGGGGGTATGGGTGAACAGGTGCGAACGTATGGGAAATGAGGAAAACAAGGCAAACGGTGTTTTTGGCCGACACGGGTATGGACACGGCCGTGTCCATACCCGTGTGCCTCATGCCAATATTGAATTTTCAGTCAGAGAGGTACACGGGTATTGGGACACGGCGTGTCCCAACCCGTGTGCCGAGGACACGGGTCGAGACACGGCCGTGTCTCTACCCGTGTGCCGCAACCCCGACACGGCAGAAAGTTGTTCTGGGATGAACACGGCCCTAAACACGGCAAGCAACACGGCCGTGTCACCTGAACACGGGTAGGAACACGGCCGTGTGCCTACCCGTGTCTGCGGTGTATAAAAAGGAAAAAGTTGTGAAACCCTAGCATTTCATCCCCTTTCTTCAGCCCCGAAATTTCTGAGGGAGTTCTCTTGGCTGGAGGAGGAAGAGCTTGCCGGAGCCATCCTTGGAGGAATCAAAACGGCGCCACCGTCAAGGGAAAAACAATGCCGCCGCGAAGGAGTGCGAGGCTCATGGCCGGCCATGGTGGTACCGCTGGACTTGAGGTGAGCTTCCTCCCCTCTCCCTTGGTGCTAGATCTATAGTTATTTTAGGAGAGACATCGACTCCATAGAGTCTTGATGGTGAGGAGGAGAGCTCTTAGGATAAGCCATGCCTAGGTTTTCTAGGCTTAGTCTCCCTCAACCTTCTCATCATTCAAAGTGGAGGTGAGAGGGGTTTTCGTTGAGGGTTTGGCTTTGAAAGGAGAAATAAGGTTGGGTGTGAATTCTGGAGGAGTTTATGCGAGGTCGTTGCAAGGAAGAAGATGAACGGATGCCGTTCATCTCGCCTTAAGATGCATGCAGAAATCTGATTTCTGCACGCGGCGACCTTCGCGGCCAATTTCAGAGGTGTTCTGGCCAAATCTGGGTGATCGACTCAACACGAAAGTCGTAGCCCTTGAAATTACCTTTCCAACGAGTGGTTGCTCGTTTCCATGCGATACCCGTAGCCACGGGAAAGCTGGTTCGAGTCCGCTGCGTTCGGGAAAATTCCTGTACAGGAAACTGTTTCCTGTACGTATTCGAGTTGAATTTCTGGTATGTTGCGACCAGATCTGGGCGATCGACTCAACACGAAAGTCGTAGCCCTCGCGAATACCTTTCCAACGAGGGGTTGAACATTGTGATCGGATTCCTGTAGCTCCGGAAATCCCAGTTTTAGTATTGGACTATCCTATGTTAATGCACTTGTTAATTTATAATGCTAGCACTCTTGCAATGGTTGTGACTTGCTCATTTGTTGTCTTGCTCCCATATATCTATAATGTTGTTGTTACTATAATTTAGCATGGTTACCCATTTGGTTGTGTAATAAGGTATAACCATGTATTGGTAGAGAAATGAAGTGGATGAGAAGGCTAGAAACTAAGGGTTGAGAGTGGTATAAAATATATTTATATAGTTGGGAGTTGAACATATCTATTATGCGTAGTGTTGAGGTGAACTCATTGTATAGGTGGGCGTGAGTATGATGAACACTATGTGAAGAGTACTTTGTAACCGTAATCCGAGCCCAAGGGGATTATTAACAACCGATGCTTAGAGTTTAAGTCTCCCTACGGGTAGCATCGAGTGAGTTGTTTTGGGGCATGTGATGTGCGACGATTCATCGTGTCGCGATATTGAGATAATGACTATGGCAGGTCTACGGGTTCGCCAGTCGTCACACCGATGGGAGCCAATGGGTAGACCTTGGGTGATAGGGTTAGATACTTGGTGTCCATAACCCGAGATCTCCTCCGCGCCATGAGAACGGTTGGGCTTGCACCTCGTGCATTTCCGAGGTTCCATCTGGTTCAAAATCAAAGGCCAGGTTGGTCTGTGTTTTTGGTGCACATTTACCCAAGACCCCTTCTGAGCCGTAGTACGCATGTGAGCTCCGCTGTTGTGTTCTTAGCGTCGAGGCATACGGGGGCCTAGGATAGGTAGTGTGATACCACCTAGTAGTGGAGACGCCCGCTCCACTGTCGCCGTCTGGCCACGACGGACGACGCCTGAGAGGTTAGCTACCTGCTCGAAAAGTGGGAACTTCAAGTCTGTGTCGACATAGCAACTTGCATGTGCGTGCGCATGATTCGGTCATAGCATAACATTCATTTCATGTCATTCATTGCATACACAAGATCCTCATCGTATAAGTTTGTATGGGCACTCTTATACGATGAGTTACTTTACTGTTAAGCCGATCCTTAACTTATAAGTTTGTATGTGCACTCTTATAGGTTAAGTTACTATTCTGATTACTTATACCTGCTGTCATATGTTATTGATATTTGTAGAACTGCTAGTTGTGTAGCGTGGTTTATACTCCACCATATTTACAGTCACCTGCTTGTTTATTTGCTTATATATATATTGTACCTTTGTTCCTTTCTCCGCCCGGTGCCGAGGAGTCGCCGGGGAGCGGATGTGAAGCCACTTAGTCTTATGACTAACGGTTGCTACGTCTTCCTTTTTAGGAGGAAACCCCGCAGGTAGAGCAGCGACTGACTATGCAGCAGGACAGCCAGGCACGGACGATAGGACCTGAGGTGGTGGTGCCATCGGCACCGTCAGTGACAGTCGTGAGTGTTTTCATGTAGCCGTTTGGCAAAACATTTCTAGACTCTTGTTCTTTTGTACAAGCCTGTTGTGCTTGTTATCTTCCGCTCCTTTGGACGTAAACTTAGCTGTGAATTGAACTGCTTTACTTTCCTGTTATGGTTGGGTTGGCATAATTGTTATGATATGGATTGTAGCCGGCGGAATAGGCGTCTTATGGTAAAGGCTAACCCGTGTGTTAGTGCTACCACAAGGCGGCTATTTCGGGCATAAGACTCCCCATCGTGCCGTGTGTTGTGTTCCGGGAGGGGGGTCTTACAATACATAATCGCAAGGTTCCATCCTTCTTCTTAACAAACAGAATAGGGGCTCCCCAAGGTGATGAGCTGGGGCGAACAAACCCTGATTCTTCCAACTCTTGCAACTGCACTCTAAACTCTGTGTGTTCCTTCAGGGCCATCCGGTAAGGGGTCCTGGAGACGGGCTTGGCTCCTGGTACTAGCTTAATTTGAAAATCAACCTCTCTATGCGGGGGTAAATCTGGAAATTTCTCAGGAAATACCTCGGGAAAATCTCGCACCACCCGCACGTCCTTTATATCTATTTTCATCTCATTCAGTTCAAAACATATCATGTAAACTTCAAAGGTCTGAATCGAAGATAATAATAAACGTGGTGCGAATTTTATACCTTGGAAGAGTACATCGGTATCCCCATGTCTCAAGTAGATTCGCTTCTCCGCGCAGTCAATTCTTGTGTAGTGCCAATCCAGCCATGCCATGCCTAGAATGAGGTCGAACTCCGACATTCTCAAAACTATGGCAGGGGTATCAAAGATCTTTCCCCCAATGAGTATCTCCAATTCCCACTTGGCGGTTGCGGTCATCTCAGAGCCGTCTGGGAGGTATACTCTTCGAGCAATATCAGTGAAGGATTGCACTCCTTCTAGGTCTTTAATGAAGTCCGCAGACATAAATGAGTGTGAGGCACCGGTATCGAATAACGTATAGGCAGGTTTCTCGCCGACCACCACGGTGCCTAAGTACCAATAACAATACTCAAAGCTAGATATCTAGTATGTCTTAGGCAACTTAAGATTAACAATGAAAATGTGATAACTAACTGTAACATACCTGCAATCACCTCCTGAGGGTTCCGCTCATGTGTCATGTCCAACGCGCGAACACCTGATTCCGAGCAGGTCCGGGGTTTCATCCTCATGGTCCACGTCCTCGACCACGCATGTGCCCCCACCCTCGAGGAGCTGCCGGAGGGAGAGCAAGAGGCGCATTTCCAAACAGTTGCGGGCAAGTAGCGTCAAATGTGGCCCGGTTGGTTGCATTCGAAGCACACTCGCTCCTGCCGCCCACCGGGTTGCTGAAACTATTGAGGATATGGTGGAGGCAATGCTGGCGGCTGTGGAATCGAGTGCTCCACTCTATAATTCCAGTGGAAACGCCTGCCACCTCTCTGATGTCCTCTTCCTCCTCTGAAGTTGTGTCACCTTCTATTGCTAGGGCCAGCTTCCATCACACCCTTAGCAGGTCTCTTACCACTTCCCAAGTGGTCTGCTTCTAGCCTATTCGCCATGTCAATAATTTTCGTCAGGCTGGAGACTGCTATAAACAAAAGGGCCTGCCTCAGGGGGTCTCGCAAGCCTTTGTAGAACCTTTTTGCATATCCTCTGTCATCTAACTCATAGGAGTCAGCAAATCTAGACAGATGCTGAAACTCCCGCTGGTACTCCGTCACTGACTTGGACCGTTGCTTTAGCTGTAGGAATCTCTCTTTGAGTTCATCTCGAGCAGACGAGGGAATGAAGTGCTCTAAAAAGGCTCCCGAGAACTCGTTCTAGCTGATCTCCGTATACACTCGCCCTTAAAAGGTGGAGCCCATGAGGGACTTCCACCAATTCTTGGCATGCTGTTCTAGGAGTGTAAATACCAAGGTCACAGCCATGTTGCGTGGGCATCTAATTCCTGCAAGCAGTTCTTGCACGGTGTCGAGCCATTCCTCCGTACGCACTGCCGACTCTGTCCCAATGTAAGCAGGATGGGAGAGAGCTCGGAAAGTGCTCACCCAATTGGAGCCGACCTTGTTGTTGTACGGGGGCTTGTTGGGATTCGAAGGCATCCAGGATAGCTGTGAGAGTCTGCCCTAGCTCGATTGTTGAAATTGTGTGGGTACGGACGGGGTGGGGGTGCCCCCACTGGGCTCAACGTGCACTGGGGATCTACAGTAGAATACAAGCTAAGGTTAGGTTGGCTAATTTTAAGGTCAAAGTTGGACATATTAGTGTGAATTACATATGGGCCATGCTTACGCTAAGACGTTTGTCCACAAACTGACTAATCAAATGGGGGAGGCACCATTATTGAATGACTTCTTCAGTTCAGGATCGTAGCAAGCTGATACCATTTGTAAGACCCCCCCCACTCCCGGAACACAAAATACGGCTAGAGGGGATTATTATGCCCAGAACAGCCACCTTGTAGGAGCGCTAGCACTCAGGCTAGCATATACTACAAGACGCCTATTCTGCCGGTCTTTACCAATATCAATCATACTAACCCAACCAGAATAAAATCAAAAGTCAAATTCACACAAACATATAATAGTCCAAAAATACAAACAATAAAAGAAGCTACATCAAGCTTCTATACTATCAGAGTACGAGTAAACTTGCCCAAAAGGGGCTATATCACGAAGTCTCTCAAAGACTCACATCAGTCACTGACGGTAATGACGGTACCGTCCCCTCAGGCCCTGTCTTTCTTGACTGGCTGTCCTACTGCAAAACCTGTTGCTGCTCCGTCTGCGGGATTTCCTCCTAAAAGGAAGACGTAGCAACCATTAGTCATAAAAACTAAGTGGCTATCACATCCACTCCCCCGTGACTCCTCGGCATCGGGCGGAGAAAGGAACATGGTACAATATATGTATATAAGCAATAATACAAACAAGTGGAATGAAGTGATCCGTAAACAATGTATATATGTAGCAGTATAGTAAATGAGCAAACACATTGCCCTAACAGTTCTAACATCTACAATAGAGTATGAAAGAGTAAAGCTACAACAGAAAGTAACTCAACTTATATGAATGCCCCGACACCACGTGTCGACTCACACTGCATGCCAATTTCACATTTCGAGCTCAACAGCTCTCAAGGGCTCCTCACCGAGTCCCTTATCAATACAATCGATCAAGTGCGACAAACACTCACGCACTTTCAAACCTTCCACATATTCATGCACTGCTAATGTCAAGCTCATCTTTAACCGATTCACATAACTAGTTTGTTTATACAATCCAA